>JABUQX010063352.1:0-25000 GCA_015478945.1 Trachelipus rathkii
CACGGAGAATCCCCGGATTCGAATAACTCGTGCATTGCGATGCACGTAAAAGGGACGACAGTTTGACACGAGAGACTGAAGGGTATATCAATTTTACACCGCTCGCGGTCATTTCTAAGAAGGTTGTTGAATCTATTAAAAAGTGAATCGCCATCTTCTTTCGTGAACCGTTCGTCGTCCCGAATCTCATTTTCCGAATCTTCACTTATTTTCCAGTCGATGAGTTTCCTATTATCTATTTCCACCACTACGGACAGACTGTTCAAGGTTTTCGTTAAATAATTTTGACTAAGATCTCTTTCCAGTTTTGGTAAAGAAATGTCTCGTAATTTGGGATACTCGGGATACAGACCGTCATCTGAAGAAAAGCTAAAAATTAATTCGAGTTCGTCGACATCAACTCGAGAAACTAATGACGCTACACGATCGCTATCGACGACCGTAGATTGACTATTCAAAATGATTCCAATTTTCTTCAAGTGAAAAAATGGAAATTCCATAAATTTCTCAATACGATCGTAATCTGCTGTCAACGTCGTCAGTTTGCTCCAATATCAGGGCGTTTCACTCAAAGACTCATCCGAATAGGCTACGAATGATGACGATACTCCTAAATGTTCCATCAAATTCGCGTTTGGTATGCTCCTAGTATCATTCCGTTGCCGATTCTCAAAAAACTACTCGTTTCCTCAATCGGCGATCGTTCGATTTTTTCCTCGAAAACACGATCACATTTTTTACGATTTATTTTCAAATCTACCAAATTAGGGAATTTAAATTACAAATTTATTGAAAATGAGTCAAGAATTAGTCAGAAAATGTGTTTGGAGCTTCTTCTTTTTCTGCGGAATAGCAGCGACGTGCTACAAATATGTTTACACGGTTGAAGTCAACTATCTTATTTCTCCGGAAAATAACAAATCAAACATAAACGAAAAGAAACTTTCAATAATTGCTTTATTCTTTCTTTTCCTCTGTTTTTATATTTTTTTTCGATGTATTTGTTTACATTTTTACTTTTGTGTGTTTTTATACGTTCGTATATATTCTCTTGTATTTAAACGATATATACGAAAATCGATTTCTTTTTGAGTGTTTCGGATAATTGTGAAATTTGAAATTAAAACTATCCCAGAACAGAAAACCATCCATTGCGTATTAAACGACACACGAGCGGGTTCTTCCTATTTAACGACGTTTAACACTCGTGCTAAATGTAGAAAGGATAATAAGAAATGTATTTTTTGTTAAATTTTATTATCAAAGCAGTAAAAAAATATATTTTTTCAAAACATAAGACATGGAAAAAATATTCTCGCGAACAATTTCTCGGTAAAGATCCGAAAATGGCGAGCGCGCCTATGGTAGTGTCGGTTAGTCGATGTTCTTTCGATTTTACTATTATAACAAAAAGGAAATATTTTGTATTCGTCATAGCTTCGGAGTCTACGTTCCCGAGGCCTATCCGAAATTTTGAAAGTCTCGGAGGTTGGCAAAAAATGTCTCTAGTAGCTGGGAAAATAAAAGAAGGACGCGTTTTTTATGCAAATTTATTTTCATTATCTCACCCTCTATATTCTATATAATATTTCAAAATTATATTTTCGGGGGCGGTCGTTATAAAGGAAACTATAAAACGGCAATTCGTCACCCTCCTCGTTTGCGATAGCTCCGATATCCGCACAACTCCCCGTAATTCTAATACCATTGTATTGGTCGCAATTTAGTTCATTAGGAGGAGGATAATTGAAAGATTTTTCGGGGCGGTAAACGAAACATTTGCTGTTACCAATATCGCCCCCAGTACATTTTTTTTCCACCTTTCCAAAATCAGGATTGTCTGTACCTTCTTGTCCAATATATATCGTTTTGTTTTTGAAGAGCATATGAATTATTCTATTCTTGAATGTTTGAATTCTTAAAGATTTGAAGTCGTTTTTAGATTTTTCTCGATCGCCATATTTTCTTAAAATAAACGTCAACACAGCCGGCCTCCCTTCGCAGTCCTCGGATATTATTCTCCTGAAAAGGATTCTTTCCCTCGTTAAAACAGTAAAAGGTATTTCAAAATCGAAAAACGGGTATGCCTTATCGCCCATTTCTCTTTCTTCAATTTCGTAGTCGGTGGCGCCTGAACCCAAGGTAGAATGAAGTAGCAACGTTAATAATATAATCGATAAGTTCGTCATGTCTGAGGAGTTAACGAGTAATCGTTGCATAAGACGGTCGTGATTGTGGAATCGGATCGACAATAATGAAAACGAGTGAGAAGTTTCTATTCTTATATATAGAAAAAAATGATTGGTCCTTTATTCAGCCCTTTATAAAAAAAAATATTCCCTAATACGCTCGTGTTAATTTTTATAATTCCTGAATTATGAATTATTCATCATAAACAATTATTAATTTTTAATATTTGACATTATATATATATATAGGTATTATATTATATATATAGTATAGTATAGTTATATAGTTTTAAGTGTTATGTATAATATACTTATAAGATATATATATATATATAGTAGTGTGATTGACATAGTACGTGATATATATATATAGGTATCTTATATAGTATAACTACTATCTAATATATATATATATATATATATATATATATCATATATATGTAGGTATATAATATATAGTATTTCTGCCTACCGTTAAGCTATTTTACGTCCTGGGTCTCGGTTTTTTAAAAAAAATAATATTATTGAAATAAATCTCGTCTGTAATTACATGTCGAAAAAGAATCATGGAGCTTAAATAAATAAACAGAACATAAAACAAAGATAAGAAAGTGGTAGAGCATACTCTAAAGAGGAAAAGGTTTAAAGGTTACAAGCTTACTTATCACCACAGTAGTTTGACAAAAATAAATGTAAACGAGAAAAAAGACATTTAATACTTCGTTATGACACCCAGAACCTTACGGGGATACGCGAAGTCCTAGATTCCGTAATTATTTTTTTTTGGTTTTCCTCTAAAAAAAACTCCCTTAAGGAACGAATAATTTACTTCTCCCATTTTCCGAGCAGGAAAAAGAAGTTATTTCGTGCCACGATTGGAGCGTAAGGGGTGAAAACTCTTAAGATTTTTGTAGGTTATTTTTTAAAGTGTTCCGTATAAAGCCCGACACCATCCGAAAGTAACGAGGGCCGTCTATGCACCCTACAGCTGCTTTAACTTTTTCGATATCTCAAGCCGCTTCAAAAACTGATCGACGGATTGCCATTGGCGACCGCAGTTTCGATCTATTACTTCGTTACGACTCGCTTAACCTTACGGGGCTACGCGAAGTTCTAGATTCCACAATTATTTTTTTAGTAGCACTCGAAAAAAACTCGCATAAGGAACGAAAAAATTATTTTTTTACTTTTCCCGAGAAGTAAAAAGTAACGTTTTTTCGTGCTACGATCGAGCTTAAGGGGAAGACCTTAAGATTTTTTTACGTTAATTTTCAAAGTGTTCCCCAGAAGGCTCGAAACCTCCGGAAAGCAACGAGGGGCGAATAAGCACCCTACAGCTGCTTTTAGTTTTTCGATATCTGAAGCCGCTTCGAAAACTGATTGATGGATTTTAATAAGCGATCGCAGTTCGTTCCATTACTTCGTTACGACAAGCTTAACCTTACTGTACTACGCGAAGTACTAGATTTCGCAATTACTTTTTTAGTCGTACTCGAAAAAAACTCCCATAAGGAACGATCACATCTCCCGAGAAGTAAAAAGTAACGTTTTTTCGTGCTTTGATCGGAGCGTAAGGAGGAACCCTTAAGATTTTTTTAGGTTAATTTTCAAAATGTTCCATCAGAAGGCTCGTCACCTCCGGAAAGTAACAAGTTGCTCCAAAGCACCCTACAGCTGCTTTTAGTTTTTCTATATCTGAAGCCGCTTCAAAAACTGATTAACTGATTTTAAAAAGCGACCGCAGTTTAGATACATTACTTCGTTACGAAACACTTAACCTTACTGGACTACGCGAAGTACTAGATTCCTCAATTATTTTTTTAGTCGTACTAAAAAAAAACTCCCATAAGGAACCAAAAAATTATTTTTTCACATCTCCCGTGAAGTAAAAAGTAACGTTTCTTCGTGCTTTGATAGGAGTGTAAGAGGGAACCCTTAAGTTTTTTTTATGTTAATTTTCAAAGTGTTCCCAGAAGGCTCGACACACCCAAAAAGTAACGAGGGGCGCCTAATCACCCTACAACTGCTTTTAGTTTTTCGATATCTGAAGCAGCTTCGAAAACTGATTGACGGATCGAAATAGCCGAAACGCTTAACCTTACGGGACTACGCGAAATACTAGATTTCGCAATTATTTTTTTTATTCGCACTAGAAAAAAACTCCCATAAGGAACGAAAAAATTATTTTTTCACATCTCCCGAGAAGTAAAAAGTAACGTTTTATTGCGTGTTATGATCGGGCCTAGGAGGGAAATCTTAAGATTTTTTTACGTTCATTTTCAAAGTGTTCCAAGAAGGCTCGACACCTCCGGAAAGTAACAAGGGGCACCTAAGCACCTTACAGCTGCTTTTAGTTTAGCTTTGATCGGAGCGTAAGGGGGAATTAAAAAGCAACGAAGCGCCTACGAAATTTTAAACGTAAATTTACTCGGATAGCGGTTCTGGACGGGGGTCAGTTCTCGTCGAATCGTGAATTTTTTCGAAATGATCGTCGATTCAAGAACCGCACCCCGTCCAGAACCGCACCCTGTCCAGAACCGCACCCCGTCCAGAACCGCGTCTCGTTCTTATTAAAAAGCAACGAAGCGCAAATACGAATTTTAACGTAAAATTACTGCTACGGATATAATAGTGGAGAGACGGGGAGACGAGTGCCGTTCTGACGGCAGCGCGGTTTGGACGGGGGTCAGTTCGTCAGTCGATATCGTGAATTTTTCGACAAATTGAATTCGTGATTCAATGAACGCACCCCGTCCAGAACCGCTAACACCTGTCCAGAACTGCGTCTTCGTTCTTATTAAAGCAACGAAGCGCATACAACAAATTTTTTAAACGTACATTGAATCCTCAAAACTTTCATCCTTCCTTAACAAGCGCGGTTCGGACGGCAGCGGTTCTGGACGGGGTCGTTTCGTCGAATCGTGAATTTTTTTCGAAATGATCGTCGATTCGAGAACCGCACCCCGTCCAGAACCGCACCCCGTCCAGAACCGCACCCCGTCCAGAACCGCGTCTCGTTCTTATTAAAAAGCAACGAAGCGCCTACGAAATTTTAAACGTAAATTTACTCGGATAATAGTGGAGACGGGGAACGAGACGCGGTTCTGGACGGCGCGCGGTTCTGGACGGGGGTCAGTTCTCGTCGAATCGTGAATTTTTTCGAAATGATCGTCGATTCAAGAACCGAACCCCGTCCAGAACCGCACTCCGTCCAGAACCGCACCCCGTCCAGAACCGCACCCCGTCCAGAACCGCACTCCGTCCAGAACTGCACCCCGTCCAGAACCGCGTCTCGTTCTTAATAAAAAGCAACGAAGCGCCTACGAAATTTTAAACGTAAATTTACTCGGATAATAGTGGAGACGGGGAACGAGCGCGGTTCTAGACGGCACGCGGTTCTGGACGGGGGTCAGTTCTCGTCGAATCGTGAAATTTTTTCGAAAGTGATCGTCGATTCAACGAAGCCGGACCCCTCCAGATACCGCAACCTCGTCAGCACGTCGTGCTCGTTTTCTTATTAAAAGCAACGGAGCGCCTACGAAATTTTAAACGTTAAATTTATATGCTCGGAATAAATAGTGTAGACGGGGAACGAGCGCGTGGTTCTGGAAGGTACAGCTGTTCTGGACGGGGTTCGTTTCTCGTCTAATCGTGAATTGTTTTGAATGATCGTCGATTCGAGAACCGCACCTGTTAACCGCCTCCGTCAGAACCGCACCCTCCGTCCAGAAACGCGTCCTCGTTCTGTGATTAAAAAGCATTGAGCACGTGAAAGCGCCTACGAAAATTTTAACATAAGAATCCGTCCGATTCGAGAACCGCGACCCGTCCAGAACGCAACCCTTCCAGAACCGCACCGTCCAGAACGCGTCTCGTTCTTATATTAAAAAAGCTATACGAAGCGCCTACGAAATTTTAACGTAATTTACTCGACCATAATATGGAACATGGGAATCGAGCCGGTTCTGGCGGCAACCGCAGTTCTGGACGGGGTCATTCTCGTCGAATCGTGAATTTTTTTCGAAATGAAATACATGCATAATATAATCGCACCTAAAGGGATACGTTATTGTGAATTCTAAGAATATTCGAAGAAAAAAAAATATGTTACTACTTAAAGAATTTCATTTTATCAGTAGTTATGACTATCTGTAAGAAACGCACCCAAAGTTTCGGGGTAAATTCCAGTTATTTTTTTTTAATTTGGTCGGAAAGGAGTTGTAAACCGAAGTATAATTTTGTTTGTGCCGAATGTCATATTAAAGGGAACGGTTTTTTTGTTCCATCACCTTTACGCAAAGGGGGAACACTTAGCTGTTTTTTTCCTGGAAATTTTAAAATCTCAGGAACCCCCCGTACCCCCTTAAACTTATTGAGTGAGTACTATGAAATTACGAGGAAATTTTGAAACTTGTCCCAGTAACCCCCCGTACCCCCTTAAACTTAAAAAATATTTTATTTACATTAACTAGGATTTTAGTTTTTACGATATCGTGTCAATTATTCTGGGTACCACGGTGTTTGGCCAGCATGTTATTTCACGCGAGTGCGATAGACGGGAAGAGTGGAGACGGGAAAAAAGTCTCGGTTTTTTTTAGGTGTAATGATAGATTTTTGATTTCTTTTAGCACCAAATTGGCCATTTCCGATATATTCTACTATTCATATTTTTCAAAAAAAGTTACAAAATTACCATTTTTTAAAGGAAAATCTCGTTTCTGGGTACGGGTGAATGTAAGGGGCTGCAAGTTCATAGCAGTTTTGAAATATATAAACATGGCATGCATGGCATCTTCGTTAAAAGAGAGAAATCGACCGAGTATGAGAATGAGTTAGACTTAGCCGAGAGCCGGAGAATTCGATAGTTGTAACTCATCTTCATAGTATTGATGATATTCCGAGGTGTACTTAGAGATATCATCAAGACCATGATGAGATAGTCTTAGCAAAGAAAGCCAAAAAATCGATAGTTGAGACTCATCATCAGACCATATGAAGTCTTAAATGATAGTCTTGATGACTATCATTACTTCATTTCAATCTTGATATAGTGCTCTAGATGTTGTTTAACTCCATTCTTCATTCAATTTTGCTTAGTCGTTTTTAATGGAGAAAGTGTTGTAAACTCAGAGATTATCTGTCATTTTTGATTTCCTCGAATTAAATACTGCGAATACATAACGAGTGTAGAATGTGTTTATGAGCTTAGCCGAGCCGGAAAAGTCGATTAAGTTGCTAAGAAATCATAAATCTTCATTAACTTAGAATATAAAAGGTTACAATTATAAGTTCAACGTAGTAATGATCCTATCACATGACTTTACATTTCAACCTGTTAGGGGTCCGTACAAGTTGAAATATATAGCCTGTCCATTATTATGGCAATCTTACAACTATCTGGAAATTTCGCGATCTAAAATTCTTTGGTAAGTAAAGGGAACAAAGAAGATCAAAATTTTGTGCCAAATTATCAAAAGTTTTTGATTTGTTCGCGACTAAAGGGTAAACGGCTCTTGTGAATTTTAAAAATTCGTTAGAAATCGACGTTGATTGGTAAAACACTCTAAATCTATCAATTAGTTATGACCTACTATAAGGAGGCATGCTAGTTTATGGGAATAAATTCGTATTTTTTTTTATTTCTGGTGGAAAAATTTTCTGAAAGGGAACGATCATTAAAATTTTTTGGCGAAAGCCATTAATAAAGGGAACGGCTTTTTTTGTTCCACCACCTTACGCAAAGGGGGAACACTTAGGGTTTTTTTCCGGAATTTTTGAAACTTGGTCCCAGGAACCCCCCGTGCCCCTTTAAACTTATGAAGAAGTACCTAAGGCCCTACGACTGATTTTAGTTTTACGATAACTCAAATTATTCCTGGGTTATTGCCACGTTTTGCCGCCATGTTTATATATTAAAAACTGTAGACCTAGCAGGTTGAAATAATAAATTACTGTGGTGCATACTACGACTACGTTGTACTATTGCTATCTCTTTGGTTATTCCGACAATGATAGATTTTGGATTTCTTTAGAGCACCAAATTGGGACCATTTCCGGTTCGATATATTCTATTTTATTTTTTCAAAAAAAGTTTACAAATATACAATATTTAAAAAGATAAAGTGTATCTTTTCCGCTAGCGTTGGAATAAGGGCTGCAGCTCATTAGCAGTTTTTGAATATAGGTATGTGGTGCTATAGTCGAGAGCTGAGAGACATCTTCATTAATAAAGAGTGAAATCGGATAGTAAAACTCGACATGTAGAGATTGAGTGAGATCGTTACTCTCGAAGGAGTCGCAGAGAAGAAGGTCGATAAGTTGTGAAAATCTCAAAATCTAGCATAACTTTTTAGAAAAATAATTAAAAGTTTACAAAGTAGTACAAACGTAGGTAAGTTCTACTCAAAACTATACTTTAGATTTTAAACCGCACCGGTGTTGGTTGTCCATACAGAGTTGTTGAAAATATGTTGCTGTCAGATATTATTGTGCATCTTACGACTTCTTGAAATTTCGGATTCTAATCTTTTGTAAGTAATGGATGGGAACAAGAAGAGTCCAAAATTTGTGCGAATAAGCGTCATAATATAGAACTCGCACTAAGGATACGTTACCTCATGTGAATTTTATAAATTCGTGAGAAAAAAGTAAAAATAATGGTAATAAGTGTAAATGCAAATTCAATCTATCAATTAGTTATTACCTACTGTAAGGAGGCATGCCTTAGTTTTACGGAGCTCCCTAAATCTCGTTTATTTTTTTTTTATTTCTGTGGTTAAGCACGGTGTGTGTGTGTGTAAATGGAATGTGGTAAGATGTAAGTGTCCCTATGTGCTAAATGTAAGTGTCATCAGTGATGTGTGTTATACGTGTCATAGTGAATGTGTGTATAAGTGTAGTGTGTTGTGTTGGTGTGTGTGTTGTGTGTGGTGTGTGTTGTGACCGGCGTGTGTTAATACAGTTGTAAATGTTTAAGTGTCTATGAGTAAATGTACGTGGGCATAGGTGAATGTCGTGTATACAGTGTCAATAAGTGAATGTCGTGTCGTAATATAGTGTCATAAGTGAATGTGTGTTTCTACAATAATGATTAACAAAGGCATGAGGTAATAACACTAAGTATAATATAAAAAAAATTAAATATAGGAAATAATAAAAATAATAAAAATAATAAATAAATAATAAAATAAATAAAATTAATAATAATAATAGCAATAAAAAGTATTAAAACAAAATAAAAACGATAATGTTAATAAATATATGAGTTTAAAACATAAAACATATGAGTTTAAAGACAGTAAAGCAGAAAGTCTAAAGCGAGTATAACGCAGAAAGTTAAAGCAAGTAAAGCAGAGAAGTTTAATAGCAGTCAATTGCAGTGAAACGAAAGCATACTAATCGCTTGGTGTTAGGTAACACCGTCTATTTGATTTACTGATTTATCTGCTTTAAGGTATGTAAATGTATATGATGCGTTACCATAGCAGGTTAAGTAGCAGTAAAGTTAAATGCAGTAAGGCAGTAACAACAAAAGGCATACTAATGCCCGTTAGGTGTTAGGTACACCTCATTGATTATGATTTAGCTGCTTTAAGTATGGTAATTATATGAGTTAAAGCAGTAAAAACAGTAAAGCAGTAAAGCAGAAAGTTAAAAGCAGTAAAACATGAGGTTAAAGCAGTAAAGCCGTAAAACAAAAGCAGAATACTATACCTTAAGGTGTTAGGTAACCACCCTATTGATTTACGTGATTTTGACTGGCTTTAAGGTATGTAATGTTAATGTTTTTTTAATAAAGTTTTCGTAAGGTGTTTCCAGGGAACGGGGAATGTTTAAACATTAGAGGTCCTGGTGAAATCGATCCCATCATACAAGTTTTTAAAAATTTATAATTTAAAAAGTATTAGTAAAATATAAAAGATGGTCTGTAATGAGTTACCATTTTATCCGTAGACAAATGTTTTTAAAATAAAAATGTTTAAGTATGAAATAAAATGAATGACTCATAGTAATTCTTTGAATAGTTTATTACAGTTTAATTTTAAGTATTGAAATAAAATATGAATGAAACTCGTAGTTATATTATATATAATATATAATATACTATAATATATATATATATTATATATATATTATATATATATATATATATATCATATATATATATATATATATATATATATAATATATTATATATATATTACTAGTAATATATATATTATTAATATATTATGTATATATATATAGTCATTCTTTCAGAAATAATATTGCGCGTGCGGGCGCACGCGGCGGCCGGTTTCGCGACGGTGGACACGCGGCGGGCGCGGGAAACGCGCGGGCGGGGACGCGGCGGTCGCACCTGGCGGGTTGCGGGGTTGTCACGCCTTCACGGCGTAGCCTGAAGACGCCTTTGGGTTAATGATAACTAGGGGAAGAACTAATTTTAACTCTGTTCTTTAATGTAGGTAGAAAAGGGTAGAGATGATTTCATCCAAGAGATGAATCCATCAATATAGACGTATCAAAGATGACGTCAATCACAGATGAGTCATCAAAGATGAACCTTCAAACGTTGAGGCATCTAAAGTTGAGGCATTAAGTGAGGCATCATAAGTTGAGGCATCAACACAAGTGAAGGCATCAAAATATCAAAGTGTGTGAGTGTAAACGTAAGTGTTTCTGTGGGGCTGTGGAGTGTAAGTGTATAATCTGGTTTAATGTAAGTGTCTACGGAGAGTGTCAGCGCTTATAAGTGTCATAGTGTGTATAAGTTTCATAGTGAATGTGTTGTATAAGTGTCCATAGTGTATGTGTGTAGGTGTGGGTGTTTTGCAATGTAATATATATAAATATATATATATATATATATATATATTATATATAATATATATTATATAATATATATATATATATATATAGTAATATTTGAAATTATTATATTATATATATATATATATAATATATAATATAATAGCTATAAGTGATAGAAAAGACTAACGCATAGTAGGAAGCATCCCTATCAGGTTTTTTTGTAATTTAGCACCGAATGCGAATCCTCAATTACGCTTATAACCTAGGGGTAGACACCCAATATTAGCGCTTAATTCGGGCGTCAGGGTGGGATGGCTAGCCAAAAGTGTGGCTTTGAAAAAAGTGGGGCACCATGGCACTTATGTGGCACTCCCACTTGGCACTATGGTGGCACTTCAATTGGACTCAATTGGCACGCAACTTGGCCCTCCATTGGCACTCATTGGCACTCCACTTGGCCTCATACACTGGCCACTTTGGCACGTCTGTTCTGGCACTCATCTAATTACTCCATTAGAACTAGATTAATAGAACATGCTAGATGAACTGTCTAGCGGTGTTGGCACCATCAAAAGCCAATCAAGGGGGTTGCGCCTTATCGTGTCAAAATTGACCCATGGTATCTTGGCAAGGTCAAGGCCGAAATTTCATGTTACAATAAAGGTTTAAGACATCAAAAAAGGGCTAAGTCCCTAAATGGAAAGTCAAAAAAATTTACCAGGTGGTCAAATTTTGATCCATGACGGAGACCAAAGGGTTGGCAGTGTGTTTTTACGTGAGTATATAAGTGTAAATGTAAGTTGTCTATGGGTAAAGTGTAAGTGTCATAGTGAATAAATACAAAAGTTTGTGTGTAATAAGAAAAAAAATTTCTAAAAAAAAGGGAACGAATCAAATTAATTTTTTGGGGGGCGAAAATCACCGTTAAATAAAGGGGATGAGGTTTTTTTGTGTCCCGCCAATCATCCTTATCGCTAAAGGGGTGAGTACATCTTAGGTGGTTTTTTTTCGTGGAGAATTTTTGAATAACGTTGTCCTCGAGGTACCCATGCCCTTAAACTTATGAGGAGTTACTAAGGACCTAGACTGATTTTTAGTTTTAGATATCCTGGATATATGTCCTGGGGTTATGTTGGTCCGTACGTTTTGCCAGGTGTTCAAGGCCTGTTTTATATATTCAGTAACTGTAAGACGTGAGCAGAGTATAGGAAGCTGGTGGACACAGGGTTGGAGACGCGGGATGGGTAGGGATGACGTGAGAGGGAACGGGTGGAGACGGGGAATCGAGTGGAGACGGGGAACGCGGTGGAGACGGGGATAAACGGAGTGGAAGACCGAAATGGGAGAATGTGGGTGTAGGAACGGGCGCAACGGAGTGGAAGACGGGTGTGGGAACCGGGTGGATGACGGGGAAGCTTGAGCGAGAGTGGGAATGAGTGGAGGAGACGGACGGGTCGAGACGGGGAACGGGTGGAGACGGGGGAACGGTGGGAGACGGGGAACGGGTGGGAGAGGAACGGAGGTGCACGACGTGGAAGGGGTGGGAGCCGAGGAACGGGTGGAGGAGGGGAACGGGTGGAGACGCGAAACGGGTGGAGACGGAGGGAATTGGTGAACGACGGGGAAAAATCTCGGCTCTATTTTAGCGGGTATATTCTGAATCGCATTCTTTCGCCTTTTTTCCGAAATACTTCGATCGAATTGATAATAAATAATAATAGTAAGTAAAGTGACGATCATCGAAAGCGGGGAACGGATGGAGAGCGGGGAACGGGTGGAGACGGGGAACGGGGTGGGCGGGGAACGGGTGAGACGGGGACATCGGGCTATGGATAAACGAGCAGGTGGAACAGGGGATCTGAGTTGGAACGGTGAGTGGAACAGGTTGGAGAGGGTGGGAAACGCGAGTGAGAGAACGGGGAACAAGAGGTGGAGACGGGGGAACGTGAGTGTAGATCGGGGAACGGTGACGGTTGAACGGGTTGAGACGGGGAACGAGTGGAGACGGGGAATGAGTGGAGACGGGGAACGGGAGTGGAGAGCGAATCGCAAAGAAAAAATGTCGGTTTTTTAGCTGATTGTCGAAATCAGATTCTTACGTCTTTTTTCCGAAGATACTACCATCGAAATGAAAAATAAATCTAGTCAAGAACGGACCATATTGAGGTGACGGGGAACGAGTGGGAGACGGGGAAACGTATAGCAGACGGGAGCGAACTGAGTGGCACCGAGAGAACTCGTGGATTATTGGGCCTGTGTTTAGGAATGCGTGGAGAGAAACCAATAGAACAACTAGAGATATTAGAGGTGACAGAGGAGAGTCAGAGTGAGATGAAGGAGGAGATTGAGAGAGACTGATGGATTGGCAGAACGAAAGACGTAAGGTGGAACTCAGGCAGGCACACACGGAGCGAGCAATATAGATGGAGATTGCTCAGGTGACAGTAGACTGTAAACAACGTAGAGCAAGACGGTAGAGGAAGTAGAGGGAAAGAAATTTTGAAGATAGAAATCTTTGGAGAAAATTCTGGAGGAGAAGCACCTGACAGGCATACCCTAAGAGGATGGATGGTACAATAGGGGCCCCCCGCCAAGAAATATATATATATATGTATTATATATATATAGGTATATTTGTATAGTATAGTATTATTATATAATATAGTAATAAATTGATATATAAATTTTATAATATCATTATTATTATGTATATGTTCTAATAATAATATATATTTATTATTTATAGTATTATATATCTATAATATATATATATATATGATATATTTATAATATTTTTTTTTTTGAATTAGTTGTACAGGACCACCACGGCTCAGAGTGGAGCGGACCACATGGCTGAAAATCAGGCACCATGGAGGGAGGTTGTCATAAAATTGTTTCTACATGAGAGAAGATTTTGGTTGTGAAAAATGAATATACAGACTCCAGTTCAAAAATAAATAGAGAGAACTAAATAAAATTTTTATCCTTGCATTGTTAATAGTCTTAAGATTACATAAAATCAAATACCTATAAGAATATTCACTTCTTGAAGATAGAAGAAAATTAGAGTTATTGCGAAAGTGGGAAGATTCAGATTAAGATCATTGGGATAATCTTTTCAGAAGGTGTAGGACCGTAAAGTATGTGAAAATAAACGACAGGGCGAATAGGGTCTAATGGAACAATCAATGAAGATTTGATGAAACAAATGATTGAAATATAGCGACGAGAAAATTTGCAAATGGGAGAAAGATCCCGTGAATATAGTGGCTATGAGTGATATTGTGTGGCCAATAACGGAGGCTTACAAGTATCAAATTGTATAAGCGCGGTCCAACATAGAATTCACCGATGTTCGGTCTTTATGTTTCATGTTTCTTCCGCCGATCAATCGTCCAACACTCTTGCCAACAAGATAGAAAGCCTTGTCGGAGAGCAGGAAAGTAATCAGTTGATGGGAAGGCGGCTTGTGTTCGAACTGTGAATCCGGGAGGTACCTGGTAACAACTTCCGAGAAGAGGAGGCGGCATCTTGGCCTGCAGTTGAACCCTACATAGAATGGGAGTCAACATAAATAATTTGTTTCTTACGGGAGTGGAGAAGTCGAAGAAATTGTTGTTCAGCTGATACCATTACCATTCCATAAAAGGGGGTTATATATATATATTATATATATATAATATGAGTTAAAGATTAATATATATAAATATATTATATATATATGTTATATATAATATATATATAATATATATATATAGTAACATAACTTTCACGAGAATACGCGCGAGGAATTACGAAGCCAGACTTTTAAATTTTTAGACTTTTGCCGCGAACGAGGTACTGCAACTATATATAATATATATATATATATATATATAATATATATATATATATATATATAATATAAATATATATATATATACACTACTACTACTACTACGGTGGACTTAACACTAAATATATATATATATTAATAATAAGCTATATTAACCTGGATATATATAGTGGGTATATATATATATAAAATATATAAATATAAGTTAATATATCCATTAATCATCATATACATATATATATATTATATAATTATATATATATATATATATACTAGTTACATCAATAAATGTATATTATTGTTGCTGACTGTCGGTCTGAAATAAGTACAACGGAACTCAAGACAACAGCGGGTGGATTAGGATATGCGAGAGAAAGCAAATAGAAAGAAACTGTGAAAGTAGATGATAAGAACACGCAGGAGAGTTTCTATAGGTGGGTGACGATATCTGACGCCTTTTTGCCTTTTTGTCTCAAGGAAAGGAGAATTTTTTTGTGGTCGATTCTGCACTTTCTAAACAATTTGAAAAAAAGTTTATAAAGTGGAAAAAAAATATTTTTTATTAATAAGAGACTTTAGTTAAAATTAGAAATTCGAATCAAGAATCATTTTTGTTATATCGGCTGCTAAAGATATTAGTACTTTGTGAATATCGTGATGAGGAGAACAAAAATTTTTTATATCTCGATTCTCCTTTCAAAACAATGATAGTAAAACTCAAATAAATATCTTTAACATAAATTTTCCAGTAATTTAATAATTAATTCTAGTCTTGTTCCTTTTTATTAAAAAATTTGGTTCCTTTAATTCATAAGTTTGCAATATTCTGTAAAATTCTCTGAGAGTTAGCTGAGTAATTTTCAGCGACGTTGCCAAAATTATGATACGTAAGCAAGATAGATCTATTGACTCTTGCGCATTATTAAAAGAGAGGAGCTGGGAACTAATCGCATCTTGGTACATTAATTTCTTGCCGATGAAACCCTGGCCATAGGAACTCCATAAAGGCTGTGCGAAGGACCTATGCAATAGCGGGCAAGCGTAAAAAAGAAACGTCGCTCGAGTTAACCGTTAACTAGACCTCATGACTCGGACAATCAGCGGAATCGAGAAAGATTATAAGCGAAACAAGCGTGATAAAGGACTACGGAAAATAGCACCAAATTGGCTATTATTAATGATAAATATAATATTTCATTTTTCAAAAAAAAGTTACAAATTTGCATTTTTAAAGAAATATCTTTCCAGGTACGTGAAGTAAGGGGTACAGACTTCGCGTCGCTTTTTCGAGAAGGCGCCACGAAAAATATTTTGTGAGGAGAAGATTCTTCTAATATCGTATGTCCGAATCGAATAGCGAAGAGTAGGTGAAATTTAATTCATAGAGTTCCTGGTGGTATTTTCACCAACCAATGAGATCTAGAAATCAATTCTGTATTGTGTCAGTGAGAGAAATATTCTGGAAATGAGAAAGTCAAAATCTAGATGTTCGTGCTTAGTAAATAACAGGCGCCATTTTGTACAAAGAACGAGGTATCGTTTCACAAATGACGTTCACAATAAAGGTTCAATGCAAATCGGGCAGATTTCAACTCGCTTTTCTTTTTGCGCACAGGTTTTTCTGAGAGACCTAAATGTCGGAAGGATATTTAGTGTAGTATATAATATTAGAATTTTTTGGAGAGGTGATTTGCTGGTTATAGGTGTGTCTCTTCCGGTCAGCAGTTCACACTTCCAATGATAAAAATAGTGATAGAAACGGTCAAACTTGCACTATTTAAAATAGGCAAAGAATGAAAGGCTAGCGAGTTCAATATATGATGTTATTTATTCATAATTATACGGTGATTTTATTATTGATATCAATTTTTTTTAACATTTGTATCACGCTAAAATCACTTCTTCTATGAAAAATTAATTTTAGGAAGTAATTAATTAAAATAAAAATGAAAGATATAAAATTTTTAAAAGTCAGGGAATCGAAAAAAATACTGCACGTGGTTTAAAATGCAACAAGCCGAAAAACGTTCCGATTGGTTTTTCGTTTTGCAGTGGTTCAACGACTAAAAAATGATCCCCTTAAAATGGAAGTGCATTAGCCTCGCGTGTTTTCAATAACGACGCGAAGCCTTACTCCAACGGATCGTTATGGAGCATAGCCAAAAGCTTGTTGTGTGACTGTCAAATTATAAAATGGATTCAGTGCCTGCTTCCATAAATAGGCAAAGTTAAAAGCTGTTCAGAGGGTAAATCAATTTAAAAATTGTGTTTATTTATTAACATGTATCTACATATTATAGTGATATATTTTTTATTATTTATTTATTTTTTTCCTATGTGAGGAATTATTATATCCATTAATTAATCAACATTACACACACATATCACTCATTACTAGTCTACCATACATATTAATCATAATAGTATCTATATATAACTTAGGTAGGATTTATATAATTTATTAGTATATATGATTATCATTTTATATATTATAATATATTGAAATGAATACTAACATATATATATAGTAGGTATATTATTATTATGGAATTAAAATACATTTTTCTTAAAATTTTACTTAGTATTTATATACTTCTATTATTACGCACCTTCTAGATGAGTTCAATATAGTTCCTTAAAAACAAGAGTTCATAGATAAGCCCTCGATTGCAGATGGAGGAAGGAACCATTATTTAGAAGTAGATGGTGTATGTGTGACTTCAGTGGTCGCCCTCGATATGTATTTTATAAACTCAAAAAAAGATGACGTGTGATATATTTATATAGTAAACTCTATGACATGAATTTTCAATTAGACTCAAGGAACAGCTTTATAGAATTTTATTTACTTATTTTCTATACAACACACGTAATAACTTATCCATCAAATACCCAGTAATCATCGTACAAGTCGTAGTCGAGTTTATACACATAACTCGAAATTATGGAGATTTGATCCAAATTCTGAGTTACTATTGCCTATAAGTCACCAAGATAGTTTTATGAAAAGTTATCTTTATATATAATATTATATATGAATATATAGTAGTATAAGTTTTATATATAATATAGTATAATTATATATATATAGTTATATATAGTTATATATACTATATATTATATTAATGTATAGTTAGATATAATGTATAGTATACTTAGATAGTATAGATGTTGTAGGGTAGATTTTAGTATATATATATAATTACTGATGTAGTTAGAACCAAAATTCGAACATATTTTATTTGGTGTGTAGGGATATGGCGGACCGTATCCTGTCTTTGTATATTAAAAATTTGTTTGTAATGTTATTTTGGTTCACTGTGTTTCGTTGCCTCCCTCGCTCGCATCTGTAGGTGTCAGAATGGTTGCGATGGTGGAATTCTATCTCGGTTAACGGCCCTTAGAGGGGGTATCTTCTGTCACTGCTGCTTCTGTCCCCTGTTAGGTGTGCTCGTTCGTTGGATCGTAGAGGTCAGGTATAACCGGTGTATATGATTTTTAAAGTGTCTTTTTTGCGTTTCACGGAACCAGAAAAATTAATAAAGGATCTATATGATCGGTTAGCGTAATGCTGAACAGTGCAGTTCATCGTGTCATATAGGAATTGGAACTTGATATTAAAATTTAGGAAGATAGGGAAAGATTTCCTCTTTCTCTGTTAATTATAACTTAAAAGATTCTTTATTTCTAGAGAAATTTTGTCTGCAATATTTCATATAAGTTTTATAAAGTATTTCTAAAGCTATTAAATTGATTATTGTGTATGAAACTAAGTATTCAAAATTTTATCGTCCGGTGGCTCTTCAAACATTCGGTTATCAGATATGTATGATTCTTTCATTGAATGGTTAGAATTTGTATTGAAGGAATCTATATATTAACCTTAATGGGTTATGTTGGGTCGGAGGGCCCAGGGAGTCGCCTGTGGTAGTCTGGAGCCGAACAATTTAAATAGTAGCTGGAGGCCGGATGAGCCGGTGTTGGTAGTCTGGTGTTAGCCGGGTAATGCTTTTAAAATGCGGAGCCGGGGAGCCGGGTATGTTCTGGCACGTTGAGCCTGCGTAATTTTTTTTAAAATGTCTGTGAGCCGGTTGAGCCGGAGTCGGAGGTTCCTGGTTGGTAATTTTAATAATGCTGGGCGGTGTGTCCGGAGCCGGGACGTCGTGCGTTAGCCGGAAAAAAATTTTGCTCGGCTCAGCTCGTCAGGTGGTCCCTTCCGATGCATTATATCTTAATATATGTATTATTATACAGTTATAATATGTTAATTATAGTTATAGTATTATATATGGACGGGTTATATATGATATATTATATTATATTTGATATATATATATTATATATATATATATTAGGTATTGTATATTGTATATATCTATTATATTATATATATAGTGAGTATATTATTATATATTAGTATCTATATGATCTTTATGTTGTTGACTATCGTTCTTTGCGGCGGTGTGTGGTGCCTTCTTGCTGGTGGGGGTATTGGGTTTCTGGTCGGTCTTACGTCGGGTTGGCATTGGTGGTGCGTTGTGTGTTGCTCGAGGAAAACTCTGATGTTTATCTATATAAAGATGGGTTGTTCGTTGCCGGGTGTGTCGGGTTGGGGGCTTTTTCGGACGCAGGTCTGGGTCGAGGTTTGCATTCTCTCCGACTTTTTAATTGGTGTTGTGCAATTGGCTCATTTGTAAAGCGGTTGTGCTACTGATCGTGCGTTATGGAAGTTGTGGTTCTTTTTCCCGTTGTTGCTTCTTATGTAGAAGAGACGAGGGTGATAGCTCAGCGAAGCGTGTTGTTTGGTGCTGTAGATTTGTGTGTTGCATTTTATAGTGTTTATTCGTGGGGATTCCGAGTGTAAGTGTCTCAATGTGTCGTGGGCGGCATTCTTTTCTGGTACGACTATTTTGTGGTTTGTGACCGATGGTGGTCCGAGAGTGTGTGTCGTAGGGACATTCAGGGCAGTGTTTACTCATATTACATGTGCATGTACTTTAATGGTTGTATCTTTTGTCTCCGGGTGTTAGGGGGCCCCACGTGGGTCACGGTGCTCTATACCCGCGGGTGATTGGGAGTCATTGGTGCTGGTGTGAGGACGGCGGCTGAGTGGTTGGATTAGAGGCTCGTCGGGTATACGTGAGGTTGTGAGGTTGGCAGTTGGTTCACATGCCTCTCGTGTCTGATGACGGTACGTGTGAGATGTAAAATCGCGGACGTGGCGGTCAGCGGTGGTTTGACGGGTTGCTCCGCTTGCACGGGGGGGGCGCGGCCGGGTATTTATATATGCGTCGTGCTGCAATTATGTCTGGGTGTCAGGCCGGTCTGTTTTCGGTACGCCGTGGTTTCGGGCTGTTGTGGGTGTCTCGGGATGAGCTCGGGCGTGGGTGATTGTTTGGTTTTCGCGGCGTGGTTTTGTTGTTTGGGTGTGGTTGTGGGTATACCGAGTGGCGTGGGAGTTCTTTAGTCGGTGGCGTGTGCGCTGAGTTCTGTTCGTACCTGCGTCTAGATTTGTTCGTGTGGGATGTGCGTAGCGTCGTGAGTCGTAGGTCGTACCCTCGTACTCGCATGTCGTGTATATCTCTGTGTCGTGGTGGTGATCGCTGTTGCTTGGAGTCCGTTTGCGCTCCCGTGAACATTCTGGCGACCGCAGTTCGCTGTGGAACCTGAGCAGGCCAGCTGTGTGTGCCATCGTTGGTGTTGGTTGTGTGGAGGGTCCTTTGGGTGTGGAGGCTTCGTTGTGCGTTTTCGCACCGTGCGGCTTTGTTTGTTCATGGTGCTGAGTGTTCGCTTGATCTTGGAGTTTGATGGATCAATATGAGTTTGGTGGGAGTTGGTGGATGTATGTGTTTGTTAGCATTTGGCTTGTGGCGGGGGTGTTGGTGCATCGCTGGTTCATTGATCGCTCGTGCTTTCGGTGTGTGCCGTGGCGCTGACGTTCTCCGGTGTGCCGTGGTGGGGCTGTGGTTGTGTTCGGGTGGGGGCCTTTTTTGTGGTGTTGGTATGGTTTTTTATTCGTGGCGTGGCTTGGTTATTGATCCTCTGTTCTGTATGTTCTCTGTTGTGAGTGCTTTTCCGATTGGTCTCTGTCGAGCTGGATTGTAGAGTGTGGGCGGTGCGGCGGCGGTGGCGGTAGAACTCAGGTGGGAGTATCGTCTCTCCGTTGCCGTTTGGTTCTCGGTGAGTTGGGGGCTGTCGTGGTTGGGCTCAGTTTGGGTTGTGTTCACTTTTGACTGAATTGCATTCTTGTTAGTGTGCTTGTCCGCAATGGTGTTTATTTGGTATTGTTGGTGGTGGCGCAGCCTTGTTGGGTGTGGTCGGTCACGTCTTAGTGTTCAAAGATGGATTCGGATCTTGTACATCTTAGGCGGGTTCTCCATCGTTGCATGGCATTCTTTTCTGCTGGGTTTGTAGTGTTTGACTTGTTGTTGTCAGGCGCTTTGTCCTCTCTTCTGAGGGTTCCTGGTGGCGGTGGTTGCACGCTGTCCGCAACCATAATTTCGATGTTCACAATCAACATTATATTTAATGTTCCCATTACACACTTTTAATTAGGTTTTTTAGTGTCGGTGAATTTTGTATGGTTTTCTGGCTGGCAAGTCCAATGTTCAGTATTTTATAGAGACCTGCGTTAGTGGTTTATTTAGGTGACAGCATCAGGTCTTGTGAGTCTGCTTTACCATATATTAGGACGGAATTATCCTTTCACCAATTGTAGGAGGGGCATATGGCAATCGACAAATGGGTCAAGATGTGTTTCTGTTCCTGGGGCGATTTTTTCATGTATCGTGCTGGCTTGGTGTCGGTGTGGGTTCGTTGAGTTGGCTTATTGTGTTATAGTTTCTTGGTGGTATCGTGTTGGTGGTGTGTGTTGGTGCTTGCGTGGTTAGGGATGGTCTCGCCACCAGTATTTGGACTTTGAGTGGCAACGTGTTCTGGTGTACAGACCGTCGCTTAGAGGGATATTTGGCCTCCTCTCAGATTATGTATAAGATCCCTTCCCACGCAATACCTCCCGCTATTACATAGTTGCTCGCACCTCATCATTAGATCTGTCGATAGAACTCTGGAGGTCAATGTAGATGAAAACGACTGAACTATGGACGAATCATCGTATAACAGCATTATTTCACCCACTCGACGACGGCTCCAACCGTGCGGTTTGGTGTTGCCTTTGTAGTGCACGGGCGGCTTGAATGCTCTATGGCGGTCGGGCGTTTCTATTGCTGAAGCGTACGATACTAGACGGATGGCTTTTTTTCGGTTTTGAGGGAAAGCTGCTGTGCTGCAAATCATCGGTCTCCAGAGCTGCTTTTGCGCATATGATAGTGTTCTCAGAGTTCTCCCCTTTCTTCTTTTCCTACCTGTTTATGACCGTCCTCTGTGCGCTCACTTCCTCTCTACCCTCCTGAGTAAACATTGTATCAATTGACTGGGTTGGTTGCTTGCATTCGCTGATGATCTGCGTGCTGGTTGTTTTTGCTCGGTTAGATGAATAGTTGGATGATCCTCATTCTCACTGTCCGGCATAAGTGTGCTTTTCGGTGGGCATACTTCCTTACTTTTGTTCTTGGTCTGATGCTAAAACACGGGTCTCCGGCTGAGGGTATTTGTCCTTTAGCAGAGCGTGTTGACGCCATTCGCATTTTCCCTCTGTTTCAAAATCAGAAACAACTGCGTCAGTATCTTGGGATGCTAAACTTTTACCACGATTTCTGAAAATCAGGGGCCGACTGTTCTTCGTCCACTTACCGCCTGATAGGTCCCCAAGAAACGAGGAAAGAACAAGTAACGTAAAGAGAGTTGATTGGACTGACTGATAGCAAGTCCGCGGTTTTGAGGCCTCCAAAGAAGCTTTTGCTTCAGCAACACACTGCCTTGTCCACCTCAGGACTCGGGCACGACAAGGTGTGTATCATCAAGGTGGAGTGCCTTCAAAAAATTTTGCGGTTGGCGCGGGTGTTCTTACAAAAGCACGTTCTAAAATTGTACGCGTGGTCTCCTCTATCTTTGCTTTCCCTTTTTTCTTGCACGTTACAACCTGCTGAACTCGTTACAGTGCCTTTTTGGCATTGCATGTTGCTTGCAATGTTAAACCCCCGTCGGCCGTCAGCGAGCCACATTCGATACTACTTTCTAGAATCTAAGGAAGGTCCGTGAGTTTCCATATTCCTCACGACCCACAGCCATTCATTTTTTGCCCTATGGTTCTAGGCAATGAGACGACAGTCCTCGCGATTTTCCCTAGAATGGAAGTCATAAGAAAAATCTTGAAAAAAAAAAAATTTTATCTGGTAGGTAAGCAGCATAACCCGTAGACTATATTTCATTTCGGTAGTGGAACAACTTTAACAGCAGACCGCACAAAGCTCGTCACCGTCCATTGAAGTTGGATGTTTGATTTCATGCCTTTACTCGCCCACTATGAAGCAGCTATGGAGAAAGAACATGGCCAAGCTAAAAACCGAAGGCCCTGCACTTGCCAAAAGACTCTTTACTCCAGATGGATGGGTGGCTTCAAGCTTCCCTGGGATAGTGCACAAGAAACTTTTTGTGTGAAACCGCGGGGTGGTTTTTGTGGAGTTCTGCATTGGTTGGTGTGTGTGTGTGTTGCGTTTTGCTGTTGGTTTGGTTTTTTGTTTTGTTGGGTTGTGTGTGGTTGTTTGTGTGACGTGTCCACGGGTTCCCCCCGCCATCTCGTGCCTCCATCCTTTCGTAAGGCTGTCTTCCTCAATCTCCATTCGGTGTCCCATCCAGGTATTGAGGTTTCACGCAAACTTGTTACCGCTCGTTTTGTGTGGCCTGAAGTCAATGCCAACGTCTCAAAATGGACTCGCAAATGTCTCTCGTGCCAACGTTGAAAGGTGCAAAGACACACAACTCGGCACTTTCTTACCTCCTGGTGATGGTTTCGAACGTATCCACATTGATATCGTGGGCCCTTTACCTCCTTCACATGGCAAACGTTACATTATGACATGTATAGACAGGTTCACTAGATGGACTGAGGCCATTCCCCTCTCGGTTGCCACGGCGAAGTCCATAGCCAGGGCTTTCTTGGCACATTGGGTTTCCATTTCTGCATTCCACTTTCTGTTAGCAAGGATCAAGGTTGGGTTTTTAAGTCTTTTCTTTGGAGAGATTTCTTACGCCTCCTTGGTTCGGAGAAGATCCATACCACAAGCTTCCATCCTATAAGCAAATGGGATCATTGAAAGGTTTCACCGTCAACTTAAAGCTTCTCTCATGGCTCATCCTCAACCAGAAAATTGGACTTACGCACTGCCTCTCATCATGCTTGAAATTCGCACTGCCATCAAGGAAGATTTTCAATGTTCTGCTGCAGAGCTAGTCTATGGTTCTACTCTTCGTCTTCCTGGTGAGTTCTTTTCCCAATCTTCTCCTTCTTCTACTGCCGATCCCCTTTCGTATCTCACCCGCTTGAGGCGATGTGCCCTTTCTTGGAGACCTACTCCGACTCGACAACACAAGATACACTCCATTCCCCGAAAAATCTTTCTTCATGTACTCACGTCTTTTTGAGGCATGATTCGCATCGTTCAGCTCTCCAACCAAAGTACGATGGACCTTCCCTGTAGTACTGCGGAAGCCCGCTTACTTCGAGGCGAATCCTCCTCTTCTTATAACACATCTATTTCTGCTCCTGCTTCTCTACCTTCTTCTTCACCTCCTCCACCTCCATCACCATCACCACCTTCTGCACTGACTTCCACGTGTAATACTGCAGACATTCAAGCCCCGACTACAACTCCTGCTCTTACTTCACGTCCACTTACTCTTACGCAAACGCGCACTCAGACTTCAAATATGCCGATTCCAACTCTAGCTTCCAGACTTTCCTTCCGTTCGGCTTTGTTGCCCTCGCATCGCTCAAGCTAGATCGAGTAGAGGTCGACAAGTGGGTTGGCCGAGACGCTATCTCGACTAATTCACCTCGACCTCTCCTTTGGAAAGGGGTTATATAGCCTGAGTGAGCTCTCTCCTTACTGTTAATACTCACTGTGGTTAGCGCACCCTCAAGCGAAGGCTTCGGTGAACTAGCCTACGACGCTACATTGCCGCCTGATATTATGCGCAGAGCTCAATCATTACAAAGAAAATCATTTCATTTAAAGTAAAAAAAAAAATGTTTTTAACATATTGC
>JABUQX010063352.1:32500-37187 GCA_015478945.1 Trachelipus rathkii
CTGGAGTTTATTTTAAGGCCCTTAATATACGGTGTAAAGTAATAGTATATCATAATATATATAGTTACAATAAGGGATTATATACTATATATGGTATATATATACGGTTAAACCACACTTATATATATATATTTCATAGCATTTATATAACGCTCTAACGGGGTAAATATATATATATATATAATAATATATATATATATATATTATATATATTATATATATATAGGTACCCCCTATATACATCCTAGAAACTTAAAAACTCTATAATATATATATATATATATAAGAAATATATATATAGTTATTAATATATATGTATATATTATAACTATGATATATATGTAGTGTAGTTATATATAATATGTATTATAGTATAATATATATATAATATATATATATTTATATATATTATGATATATTAGTATATAATATATATATATATATATATATATATGATATAATATATATATAATAATATAATATATATATACTTATATATATATAGTATAATATATATATGGCTTATTATAAATCAACTATACTTACTAATATAAATATAATATTATATATAGTAATATAAGATATCAATAATATAATTAAAGCCAAATAGTATACTTTATATATTATTATTATACATTTATATTCATATATATCCAGGACAAACTTTGGACCAGCATTCCAGCAATTGTATTCCGTTTACTGTAGCATTTAATAGTTTTTAAGATACATAGACGGATAATCGAAAAGCTGGCCCTTATATATAATTATATAAGTCTATACTATATATAATTATCTTATAAATATGATATATATATATATCGATTATATTTTATATATATATAGTAATATAGTTAATATATAATAATATAATATATAATTATATATATATATCATATATGACTATGTTCTCAGGAACCTTAGGGCCTAACTACACACATAAAGCGGATTCAACACCACACACACACACACACACACTACGACAATCACCACACACGACACACACGGAACCGGTGCGCTGTGTGAGTAAACCTTTGTGAGTTTCCATGACCACCAATATATATATAAATATAAATATATATATACATATATGATAATATACTAAGTCAGGAACTACTAGTATAGAATATATATACAATCTATATATATTATATTATATAATATATAATAAATATATATATACGACTCATGCTTTAATATATTAGTATATATTCAGGCGCGGCTCCGGCCTAAAATATATTGTAGGTTGGCATTTTACATTTTACTCAGACACCACTCTCAATATAATATTATATAATAATATATAATATTATATTATATATGAAATGTGAAATAGTATATATTATTATATATAGTAATATATATTAGTATAATATATCATATATATATATATATTATATTAAATATATATAGCTATATAGTATATATGAGTATTATAAGTATATTGTATTATTTTAAATATTCGTAAATATAGTACTAGTTATAAAATATATATATATATATATACTATATATACTTAAGAATATACTATATATAAGTTACACATAGATGTGTGTAGGTGTGTGAGTGCGTGGGTGTTTCAAAAGAATGAGACAGTGATGACCGTAAAGCATTAATCTAGAAAAATGAAAAAACAAATTTACAATTATTTATTAAAAAAGAGTGTATGTTATTTATTTATTTAACTTTATATTATTTAAAAAAGAAAGTCTGCACTCTTCTATCTGTGCGTGAGCCCAAACGTTCTTCAATCACTTTTATAATCTTAATTCTAGTGCGTATGTAATGCCCATAACAAAAGTCTTAGCACTCGATCGAAAGTCATTGCTAAGCGATCTAGTCTTTTCTTGCCCCATTGTGTTCTTAAGAAAGGTTTAATGCCTTTTTAAATAAGAAAAACAGGCGGCGCTGCTTCGGAGCATTGTCATCGGAATAGGTTATTAAAACTTTTAATAGTTTCACAATTTTACTAAAAGTGGCTTCCAAGTGAGTTTTCTTAATGATAATCGGAAACCAAAGCTATGGCTCGCAACATAGAACGAAATTTTTCTAGGCGTGTATAAATTATAGATAGTTTCTGTTTTATAGTTTCTTAATGTCAATGAAAGTGTACACTTTACAGTTTTCATTTACATTTTTCTCTGACAAGATGGAATCATAATGAGGATAACATTTTCCGCAGAAATTAAAACGTTGAAATGGGGCAACAATTAAATGTGCCTGAAATGGTAAATCTATCTTTTTATCTGACAAATACACTGAGAGGATTGATACGAGGATTTGCATGGGTGTTGTAAAAGAGTGTTGAAAGTAAAGTAGATAAGCGGAGCCAAGGTTATAGTTGTGAGTGGAAGACAGTCCTCGTGCGAGGTTATGTATGATGGTGAGCAACTTGAACCAGGGTCTAGAGTTAAATATTTAGATATCATGTGCATGACAAAGGAATCGGCATGATAGGACTGAGCTTCGTAGCAAGAAATTGTGTAATTGGTAGGAAGGCATAGCTCGTAGCTATTAACCCCTTGGTGGATGTAAATGTACTAAGTCTTGAGTGCGCTAGGTCTTACATGAGGGTATGTTGTATAACCTCGTCTTCAAATGATACAGTAGTAAAACCTATGGTCTAGGAAAAAGAGGATATAGATTAAAGTATATCAATATGTCGGTCCCATGAACAATACGATGGGTGTGTAGTGTGAGACGCAATATGAATAAACAGGAATGAACGTTATTTAAGCGGTTGTGTGTGTGCAAGAAAGAGTAAATCGACGAGAGAATAAACGAAGTACATTGAGATGGATGGTTGGGCAATGTGGAAAGGATGGATGATAGTCGGTTTGCGTTAAACGGGTGTATAGCGGTGAGTGTGTTGGAATCGACCGGCGGCAGACCCCAAAGAAAAAGTGGACTTGGGGTAAAGTAAAGGAAATGCCTGGAGGAGAGGAATGTGAGTTTGAGCAGAGGCGAGAAGAAAGGTGACATAATAGGAGTGAATTGCGGGGTTTTGTAAGGGTATGGTTGCTGGTTTTGTCCAGGGTATGAACCCCACATTGACGAGAGTTCATAGTTGAGGGTCAATCGCGGTCCCGTTTGAAATAGTACGTATGCAGGTAAATTTTTCATGCTGCGACGGGTTCTCACTTAAATACAAAAGCTGAATGTTAATGGCTAGCCTATACTTTTCGAAACTCCTAGTCATACTTCTTGCTACTACTTTTTCGGGTCCGGTGTGTTGCTACACACCTTACACCCAATCTTTGGGACAAGAGGATATACTGATACTATATATATAGTGTATATATAATATATATATATATAATATATATATTATATATATATATATATAACTACATCTGCATAAGTATAAATGTTTGTATTTCCATAATTTTAATTTCCATAAAGGTCAATGAAGAAAAAAAATTTAGAGCTTCAAAGACATATACAAAATTAACCCTTGACATAAAAGAGTAATTCAGTACATTGAAATAATTATATAATTTAATATTTTTTCAATACTAACTTAGTAAAGGTGGCAGATCTGGGGCGGCTCGTGGCCTGGTTGTAGGTTTGCGCAACCACCATTTTTTTTACTATACCAACTAGCAATGTATAGTCTGAGAATGATTAAGACCAGACTTAAAAACAAGCAACTTCATATTCCTTCATTCATCAATTATATTATTTCCTTTCAGAGTTATGAGCGTAGCACACATAATAGAAGTTATACAGGATGTGCAGTATGAATAGTTAGCTAAAAATACTACATTCATCAAATTGATTTACTCGTCACGTATGTGAAAAACGAGAGCTGAACATAAAATACTATATCATCAAATCTTATTAGTTTAATAAATAGTCAAAACCAATAATAGATTTGTATTGACACGACAGCCTTTATACATTACAATATACAATGCAACCTATAACATTTTGTGATAGAATAAATGAGAGGTGATGTGAATAAATATGGACCGCTGTTGAACGCTTATTATATTTACCTAGCATACTTTCGGTATTGCATTAATCAAGAACAACCGCTTTGTTTTATCAATATGAAAATATTCAAAATTTAATGATAACGATAAATATAATTTCGGAAAATTGACTATCTCATTTCAAATAATTAAATTATAATAGCGTCTCTAGACAGATATCGAGCGTAAACGATATGCATGTTGTTTGCTGATTTGCTCAGATCTTCTTGAATATTTATATTATTTATATTATATTTAATTATCTCTATCTCTCTCTCTCACTCTCTCACTTCTCTCTCTCTCTCTTCATCTTCATATTTATTCATTATATATATATTATTATAATATTATAATATTAATATATAATATATATATAAATATACTTGTCAGAATTAATTTACACATTATTACTCTTTAAATGTATATTATATATATATCTTAATTATATGATATATATTAATATATATATATAGTATATATATATTATAGTATATATATTATATATATATTATTAAATAATATAAATATATATAAATTATATATATAATATATATAATATTAATATATATTATATATATATATATAATTATAATATAATATATATATATATTTATATATATAAAATTATATTATATAATATATATATTATATAATATATATTATAATAGTTATATATAATATACTAATAATATATAGATTATAATATATTATAAATA
>JABUQX010063353.1:0-20419 GCA_015478945.1 Trachelipus rathkii
GGATAAAGAATTACCCCCACTATTGTTCTCCGCGTCTGCTCTGAGAGCTATACTCATCCTAGTTGTGCCGATATAGCTAGTAAAAATTTAATAAGATAAAGTACTATTTATTTTCTAAAGAGAGTAAAAACTATAATAAATAAGGTTCATTCTAAATTAGGTCATTTCTTAATCAATATTATTTTACTATAAACTAATTTAACTAATAATTTTTTTTTTTTTTTTTTTTTTTTTTTAACATTTTCTCAAGTATTAAAAATATATTTTATACCAAAATTTCACAAAAAATGTTATTCCTTTTCGCTGTAGCTTTAGTTTGTTAGTTTTTGAGATTTTTTTTTATTTTTATTTTATTTTTTTATTAGATTTTTATTTTTTTTTTTTTTTTATTACGTATTTTATCCTAGGACATTAAAAAATTAGGATCCAAGACATTTATCACACAGCACTGGTATATTCTCATTTTTAATTCTGTAAGCATTATATACATTATAATAAGTTTTTTTAAGAAATATCATAGGACTATGTAGATACATAATTAAACAGACTGCTATATGGCATATATATATTTTATAATTGCATACTATATCTAATACTATATATATATATAATAATTATATATTAATATATAATATATATTATTATATATGTAATTATTAATTATATATATATATTAATATATATATATATATTATTAATATTATTTATAATAATATATTATTAATACTAATAATATATATACTAAGATATTTATATATATAGTATTAATAGTATATATTATAGTATATTATATATAATCATTAATATATTAATATAAGTATATAGTATTATTATTATATATATATAAATTAATAGTAGTATATATATATATATTATAATTATAATTTATATCATATATATTCTACTATATAGTATTATTACTTATAGTATATGTAATTAATATATATTTATTTCTATAGGTTACGTATATATATGTTTCATTAACACTGCATATTCATATAAGTATATAATTAATGTATATATATAAAATATACTATATTACATTAGGTACCTTTACTTTTAATGCATACATTATATATTAAAGTGAATGAGTAACTATCATGGAGTGGTACGTATTATATAGGAATAATTTCATGTCTCTCAGCGCGTTGTGATGGTATTCCGGCCTCCGCTCGGAATTTAATATTTTATTCTTCCAGATGATGTACAATTAAGTAGTTCGATAATTTATTCCCACTCTCCAGGTGCATTACACAAATTAGACTTGATGAGTTGATGAGTTCATATTATATATTTAGAGTATTGGTTATATATTTATAATTTGGATATTATATTAAGTGTGTTAGTATATAGGGATATTGATGATATGATTATATTATATAGTATGTTAATAAGACTATTTGTGTGTTCGTATTATTATAGTGATATCATATATAAGTATATATATTTTATATATATAATAGATAATGATATATATATATAAGTTATTTATATTATTATATATTATTAATATTATAATATATAACTAATTGTTATATATTATAGATTAATATATATTATTAATATATAATATATATATAATAATATAGTGATATGTTATAGATATTCTATATTATTAATTGATTAATATTATATATATATAATATTATATTATATATACTATACATATGAAGTAGAGGTAAGCATAACAGGTATAGATTATACCTATACTTATTATATTATTTAGTGATGCAGGTAAACATCGCATCCGCACATTATTAATATCCGCAATCCGCGCTTTGCATTGCGGTATAGAATACCCTTCCCTCCGAGGAAGGAATTTTATCATATAAAATTCTATTAAAATTGATCTGAAAATGAAAATGAAAATGAAAATGTGTTGAATGCAATAAAAACGGCTTGATATCCATATCTTAACTGTTCTAAGCATTCCCAACTCGGTTAAATTGAGTGGTACACTTATATGTATTGAAATATGTATTGCTGCAAAGAACACTTGTCGTTTTTATCGAGCCAGCTTCGTAGTCATAAGCTAAAGACATCTTATATATTGAGAGTATCTCATTCAAAATATTTTTTTGGATCATATTTTTTTTTTCTTGTGAAGAGATTATAAGGCATATTTGATAGCTACCATTATGAGAATAATTACCTAAATTAAAGTCAGGCCTCTACAGCTTCTGTCGCTGATTGTAATACCTTATTATTCTAACGACGCTAACGAAAGCATCTTTGAAACATCTATCAAATGGAATATTGAAGAACGTTTAAAAGAATGAAAAGATGTTAATTAAACATAGAGTGATAGTAAAAACGCTTTGTTCTGTGGAAACTTACTGACATTCATACTATTGAAGTTGCATATTTCACTTAGATCCCTGTCTAGAATAGAGAAAGTCATTTATTTTTGTACACATATGTTTAACAAACAGTTAAATCGTCAACTGTTGTGTTGGTCGCGTGTGAAAAAACTTTCCAATCCGAAACTCACATCGATTTAATTCGCCTATACCAACATAACAGAAAAAACACATAAGTGAATACTAAACGATTCCAACTATGCTTCTATCACAAAAAAATCAATAAAAGCATTCTCAATCCTTGGTAAAGAATTTCTACAGTTACAGTAATAGTCTGAAGAAACGACACGCGTTGCCCAAAATGCTTTAGTGCACAAAAGATTGATAACTAATCACCAAGGAAAAACGCAAGATACAAATGAGATTCCTATCAGTTGGTGGAAAGTTAAGCGAAATGTTCTCCCTATTTGAGTTGAGAATAAAACACTATGCACAAGAAATACTTGGCCGCCTCCAAACTTACTGATCCAAGTGAGAGAGTTTGTAATAAAGCAATGTTGACTAATATATAATGAAAAATAGAAACAGGACACTCGCCACAGACAAGGCAGAAAGATTGAATATGTTCTCAGCACAACTTCCTATATTTTGAATTTCATAATTAGTCGCAAAAATATACTAATCCATCTGTAAAATCTCCTTTCATTAAGAACGAGTTGGAAAGAGTTTGGTGGTGTGCATCTCTGACGTTGCGCGTCCCCTGTCCGTACCCTCTGGTAGACACAATTATATATATAATAAGATGCTGTGTGAACAATAACTCGAATTATATATATTTATTATAGTATATTATATAGATATATATAATAATATATAATATTATATATATATACTTACTGGCGATATGTGCCTTTAACCAATACAATAATATATATATGATATATAATAATATATTTATATATATATAATATATTATTTGAAATAATATATATATATATATATATATATATATTATATAAATATATATATATATATTAATATATAATAGTATTATATAATATATGAATTCAAACATCCGCATGCCGCAGAGCCGCGATATCAAATCAAGACATCCGCGGATGCGATGTTTAGATTTGAATATCCGCGGATGCGGATGCGATGTTTGACATATATACTATATATATAGTAATATATTATATATAAATATTAATAATATATATACTATATATATTATATAGTATATATATAATAGTAATTATACTATATATAATATATAGATAATATATATAATAAATAATTATTATATATATATATTAATTATATATATATATAATATTTATTAAGTATATATGTATATAATATAGTATTTTCTATTTTTACAATAATATTTTATATTAGATTCATTTTTAACTCGATATAGGTATAACATATATATATATTACTATATATATATATATTATAGTATTATATATATATATATATATATATATTATATATATATAATATATATATATAATTATATATATACATACATATATATTAGTATAATATATATATATAATATAATAAACTATATATATTATAATTATATAAAAAATTATACACTCATATATATATATATAATTAAATAGTGATTCAAACATCCGCATGACCGCATTCCCGCGGGATATTCATATGAAAGCATCCGCTTACCGCGACTAAAAAATTGACACATCTGAGCTGCATTAAATCACTATAATATATAATGATATATATATAACAATAATATATAAATATAATAAATATTATATATAATATATTAACTCATATAATATATATAATATTAATTAAACTATTTATTATATATTTATTTACCACGAAATACGAGGGAAAGTACAATTTTTGATGTTTTTTTCACGCACAAACCGAGAGTGGGCCATACAAGTGGAAAGGAGTGAAAGTAAATCAAAGATAAAGTATAACACCCAACCATATCAATCTGAGAGAACACAAAAGATCAAGATATTACCATAGACAATAATAAAATAATTTTTTTCTAAGTGTGGTCATGGGCTATGCGCGGACACAACACAGACCTTATGTTCGTGCACTAATAGGAAAAGTAGGTGTCTGAGTATTGTGTAATAAATGGTTGACGTTGTATGTGTTGCTATTGGATAGGTGAGGTGAAGGGTATTGGACGATTACGTGTAATTATACACTATGCGTAAACTGTAAAATTACAGAAAATCTCGTACAGAACGGCAATTTTTTCGTGTCCGTCCTGGTGACTAATAGTCGAAAGTACAAATCCTGTTTGACGAGGACTCGAAAACTCAACGAAACCCTAAGCGTGCAAACGCCACCACTCAGGCCCACGCACCACCGAGACTCCTATACTAAATATTATATATAATTATATATATACTATGTATATTATAATTATATATAAGATAAAACTAATATATATACTAATAGTATATATATTTTATACTATATATATATAATATATATAATATATAATATATATGATATATATATATATAATTATATATTTATTATATAACTATAATAATATGCTATATATCATATATATATAATATATATTATATATATTTCTATATATTAATATATATATTGTATATTCTACAAGTATATATATATATATAACTATATATAATATATATATAATATATATATTAAATAATATATATATATATATATATAAATATAATATATATATATATATAATATATATATATATATGATATCTATAATAATAATATATATATATAAACAACCAGCTATTTGCTTTGAATTTCTATTCATTAGATATTTAGTTGTTTTATTATTATTATTATTGATTTATTATTATTTATTATATTATATTATTATTATTATTATTAGTTATTATTATGTATATATTTATTATGATATTATATTATTGATTATTAAAAAATATTTTGATTTAAATATTTTTCTTTGGTTAAATTTTTTTTAATTTCCAAAATAATTCATTTGCAGTTTGAAGTTTTAAAATGACTGTTTTGGGCGTCTGGAAATTTATCTCAACTGTTCTCTTTATTTTTGATTAGTTGGATAATATTCTTCTATATATACTATACTATAGTACTGATATAGTATATAGTATTATATATATATATATAATATATATATATATGATATAATATATTATATTATAGTAAAATATATATTATATATAGTATATTTATAGTATATTACTATATATATATAGTAATATACACTAATCTCTGCTATATACTAGTACATATTGGCGTATTTAGGGGGGGTGAGTCCTAAGGGGGCCATGCTCGCGCCACCGCAAATTTTTCTAGACACTAAAAATTTTAGGTATCATATACGTTCAGAAGTTAAATAATTTTAAATATAATTTTGTATGCTGTCGGAAACAATCTTCGTAAGTCATTAGTTACAAACTAAACTTTGAAACATCTAAAATGGCATCATTAGAATTCAGCTTGATTTATGAAGATTGTGTAAGCGCATGACTGAATCTGACTGACGATTGAAATTGCTGTACAATATCAAAATACAGAGACCACACACATCCTAGTTCGCGACCCACAGACTTATTATCCGCACACCATTTTATACCATTATTAGGATATGATTCTTAATATTCAGCATAGAAAGAGGTTTTTAAATTTTCCTTGCAAATTTTGTCAATACCGAACGGGTGTGATCATTATGCCATATTGAGAAAAGATTAACGATTGTGTAAGTAGTTTCAAGGAATCATCGTAAAGGCCCAAATGAAAAGATTTAGTAAAAGCAGAAATGGGATTTATGGAGGAAGATGAAATGCAAATCACAGCAAAGGTCCGCACAAAAACCCGCAATAGATCGACAGTTTCGCTTGTTCGCAGTCACCAATTTCCTAACATATTTACATCTTGTGCAAATACTGGGAATTTTAACCCTGTTAATAGCTTCATTAGAAAGAACTTTTATCAACATTAGAACTGCTGGAAACCTATCTTGAGAACATACTATAGGAGATGAAAACTTCATTGGAACTTGCCCTCCTCTACCTTACATGAAATATTTTGAAATTAATAATGAAGATGATATCTCAGAACTTGCTCACTCCAAAGTCAGGCGAATTAAATTTTAACCAATTTAGCTACAGAGTTTTCAGTAATCATAAACAACTCCTTCACCCATTTTTTTCTTAGGAATTTTTAATATTTGATCCTTTCCACTTTATATATATATATATATATAATATATATTATATATATATATTATATATATATTATAAAGTATAATATAGTATATACTATATATATATAATATATATTTATACGTAATTATATATATTATATAATATACTATATATGTAATATATATAAAAGAACGATTTTTGTTTGGCCCCCCCGGAAAAATATTTCTGGATACGCCCACTGTAAGTTAGGTAAAAACATTCACTTATAATTTATATATATATATACCAATATCTAGATATATATAATAATAATAATATTAAATTATAGTAGCATATATAGTATAAGTAAATAATAGAATATAAAATATATATACTAATAGTAAATATGATATATATTATATATATAAATATTTACTTATATTAAGTATTTATTTTATATTAAGTAATTTACCTTTAAATATTGTAATTCACTTTTATAATATATATGAATAAATAATATATAATATATATATAATATATATAATAATACTATATTATAATAATAATATATATATAGGGATTTGTGGTGGTTTGCCTGTGCCGATGAAGAGAAGAGAGAGAGAGAGAGAAATTACAGCAATAAATAAATCCCCTGTATCAGTCATGAAAAAAACGTGCTATGGTGAGAGGCACTGGAGAAACAGAGAAGTAAACTCTTTCTAAGAGAAAACTAAGATCATTTATTTTATATCCTAGGAGTTTTTATTTAAGCAGAAGTTATAGCGTAAACCAAGTAGCACAGAGAAGCAATCTATAGACAACGTAGTGTTTAGTTCGGAATTTATGGTGATGGATAACAGAGTTTTGCATATATATTGTATTATTATATAAGAATACTCGTTGGAAAACAGGTTTTGTAAATATTTACCACTTGAACCTTTATAGGTATAGTGTATCTTTTAGGTTTTACTATATATATATATATATATATCTACTATTATATATAGTATCTCACAAATAATCTCCCACAACATATATAAATATAAAATATATATATAAATATAAAAATAATATATAAACTAATACTATAATATAGCAGTATTAGTATAAGATAAGTATTATCATAATATATATATATACTGATGAGTATATATATATTAGATAATTTAATAGTATTATATATAGATATATAGTATATATATAATATATTATATACATATATATTATAATATATATATATATATATATAGTATATATATATATATATATGTAATATAAGTAACTATATTATGGGTAGTATATAAATATGATATATTACTATATATATATATATATATTAATATACTTAATATATATATAGGTAATACATATGATATAGATAACATATAGTATATCACAATAAGATTAAATAATATAACTATATAATATATTATACTATATATATATATATATATATATAATATATATATATATAATATATATATATAATAATATATACTCTACTATATATATAATAACTTATATATAATATATATATATATTTACATATATTATTATATTATCTATATATATAATATATATTATATATATATTATAATATATATATAATATATATATTTAATGATTTAAGTATACTATCATAATATATATATATATATTATATATATATATAGCTATATATATATATAGTAAGATTTGATGGGTGTGTAGAATAAATGGAGTTGAAGTAATGTTATATATTAATAGCGGATGTGGGCAGGGGTGCGTTATGTCTTTCTGGTTATTCAATTTGTATAGAAATAAGGCTAATGAAAGAATAAAATTTGGGGCAGGGGATTTTGTTAGAATGATGGAAGGAAAAGAGTGACTTTTCTATTTTATGAGGATGATTTGTTTTTTGTTGTCGACGAATCTGAATGAAAATTTTGAGTCTTTCAGAGATGGTAGAAGGGATGTAGCGAGGGTGTTGTAAAGGAGAGTTTGAAATTAATAGCAGATAAAAGTAAAGTTATGGTTGTGAGTGAGTAAAGTCCTCGGTGTTGAAGTTTATGTGGGAGATGAGTGAGCAACTGGAAAGTGTCCGAGTTAAATATTTAGAATATATGTTGGATGAAAAGGAACGGAGGATAGAGTGTAATTAGGAAAGTTGTGAATGGTAGGAAGGTGGCTGGTGCAATTATATCCTTGGTGGACTGTAAATGGGACTAAGTCCTTGAGTGGCTACCGGGTCTTTCGATAGGGTATCGTTTGTTACCCTATCTTGTATTATGGTATTATGTAAAATGCATGTGAAAACTGTGTCCGGAATAAGAGGTATATATAGATATATATATATATTAATATATATTATTACTATAATATTATATATATTAATAATTAATATATATATTATTATATTATAATATATATATATACTATATATATAAATATATATAATATATATTAATATATTAATTATATATAAAATATAATTATATATAATTATATAATATATATATATTATATATATAATATAATAGTATACTTAATCTAAAGAAAACATGAGTTCAAGATGATGTTAAATTTAATAAGACATAAAGACATAAAGAATAGAATGTAGAGACAGTAAAAAGCCACAGTGATCCACAATAACTGAATATACTCCTTTAGCAACAATAACACACTAGGGCTTGTAATTTGTGTACTACAAATCCACAATGGCTAAGCTCAAACTAATATATATAAATATAGATAACCAAACCATCCACATGCATTAATACTAAGTTATGGTCACACATGGCCATCTAACTATAACTATATACAACTAAAAACCCGCCAATATTGTTTAGTCAAAATATACTAATCCCAACCCATCCATAAAGGAATCTAACCTTTCTTAAATGTTGCAATCGAGTCACACTCAACACCTCCTCTGGCAGACATTCCAAAATTTAACAACTATTACCGAATGCATGCTTTCTTATATCAAGATGGCATGCTTGCTTCTTATTTTCTTATTATGACCCCTGGTCACCTGTCCATGTTCTACTAATGAAAAATTTTAATTAATCTCTGATTATCATAGATGGATAAGATTTTTGACTGATATCATGTCCCCTCTTCTGAGAAATCGCCCTCTACAGAATAAATTCCCTAACTTCTTCAGCCTCTCCTCATAAGCTCCCTCAAACCCAAAATCATCCTTGTTGCTCTACCGTTCACTCTCTCTAGCATATCTAAGTCTTTTCTTAAATAAAGGGGCAAAAACTTGTGCACAATACTCTATTACTGGCCTAACATACTATTATACAGTTTTACTTATACTTCCTTGCTCTTATTAACAACATTGCGATTTAATTATACCCAGCATCTTATTAGCTTGTAATTTCTAGCTTCAACACTAGCAATTAGCTACTTTCAAATTACGCTCATAATCAACCTAAATCTTTTTTCTTTGTCACAGACTCAAGCCAATTCCCATTCATATCGTAGTAAAACTTTTATTTTAAGTAACCTAGGTGAAGAACACACTTTTTTTACTATTAAAATTCATTTGCACTTATACTGCCACCCACCGAAGTTTATATTCAGATCAGTTTTGATCTTATCGCATACTTCATAGTTTCCACTGGGTGGTCACTTTAGTAATCCATCTGCATAACTTAGAAAACTTGCATTTAAGTCCTGGTCTACACACATTATTATCTAGAGAAACAATAGTGGCTCCACACTGACCTGGGAATCCACTCTTCACATATTTCGCTGATGATCTATTTGCCATTTAGTTGTACACACTGTGTTCTATTTCACCACTCTTTAATCCAACCCATGTACCACTCCACCTTACCTACATTGCAATAAACTTTTTTCATACCTTTTGTGGGAAACCTTACAAAAGCTTTACTTAAAGCTAATATACATAATCAACCTGGATCTCTCGCTCCCATGCAGTCAGTAAGTATTCCATAAAGATCTAAAGGTTTGTCCTGACTATGACTACCCTTCTCTGAAACGTGCTGGAGTTCTGACAATACCTTTGTTACTCTAAATATTTTCTCTAATTGACCTTTCAGTCACTTTTCCAGAACCTTACAACCAGAGATGTTAATCACAGAGCTGTGATTTCCAATCTTCCTTCTTACGATATCTATTATTCCGAATGTTTAATAGCAGTCATCGTACCACTACCAAATGTTAATCGCTAAAAATCAATTCAGTGCCTTTGCAATGCTGATCACCCTTGTCTTTTCAGAAATCTAAACAATACATATCCAGCCATCAGGCTCTGCAGCTGTTTAACTCTGATCAATATGGCTAATAAATACGTAATATTTCTTACGTCAAATTCAAATTCTGTAAGTCTCTTTGGTTACATGCATACAAGAACTAGTAGTCACAACACTATTTCTAAATCCTTCCTCTAGTAAACACTGAAGCAAAAATAAGCATTGAAAATGTTGAACTCACTAAATTTGCACTCCACTAAATTTCATTTCAATTTTAATTTTAACCAATTGTCCTATTCTACTTTTAAATTTATAACAGCTAAAAAACTTCTTCGGATTCTTATTACTATTCTTGCTAAATTAATTCCTGCTCTCCTTTGCCTTTCTTATTGACTTGTTAAGTTCGTTTCATTTTTCCTATAATTTTCTAAATATTTTGACTATCACTATTTAATATTTTAAAACATCTACGCTTTTCATTAAATTTTCCTCTCTTATCTCTCATTCCCACAAACAGTTTTTCTCTCGCCACCTAATCGGGTTTATCTTTAAAACATAACTCGACTGAATATTCATTAAAATTGCTAAACTTTAGAAGGCGTAAAACAGTTTTTGTCTTAAACTCTTTATCCCAGTACAATTATACTAATGCATGTCTTCGTATTTGGTAAAATCATCCATTTGGAAATTCTAAGATCCTTTCCTTATTATCTTGCAATTTGGGCCAGGATATCACATTCAAATATTAAATCTAATTAATAGTTATCGTCACTAAGTCTAAATTTCTCCTCAACTCTAACTTCATCCCACCATACTTTTCATCGTTAGTTAATATTAAGTCTAATTAGTGATCGAGTCTTGTGGTTCATGATATAAGTTTAGAATATTTCTAAATTCACTCAATTTTATTATAAATACTGACTCCATGGTCCGACTTTAGACAAGGAATCCCAATGAATGCCCAGAAAATTAAAATCACCCATTATGTATACCCCTTATTCTTTACTGTGGCATGCTTCCTCAATTTCTTTCACAATTCTGAGTCTACTCTGACTCTGGCCAGGCGGTCTATAAAAATAAAATGCCCTATTCTATATGATTGATTGTATATAAGGATATCTACCCATACCGCTTCAATATCATGATTAGTTTTAAGGTCAGTTCTTAATACAGATTGAATATTGCTTTAATATAAAGCGCAACGCCACCCTTCTTTCTCGTACCTGTATTAATAAGTGAATATCGTCCTATTTCATATTCCTGAACGGAGTCTCCCATATAATTCTTTATTAACCATGCCTTCAGTTCAATGCGAAATAATGTCAAGTGGCGTCTCATTATGTGTATATAAATGACATTCTCATACTTTTTTATTTCTAGCTAATGAGCCTTTGTGTAAAAGCATTTGATATTCAAATGCCTGTATTTTTATTGCTATCATCTATATGTTGAGCCTGTACACTAAGTTTTATTTATATCACCTCACTATTACGTTACCATTGCTATTATTTGTATCCAGATTTTGCCCACCCCCACCTTTACCTAGTTTTTGCTAAACAAGTCTCCACCTGAAAAGGCCAACACCTTTACGACTCAAGTGACTCATCTGCTGCCCAAAAGCTCTTTATCAGAAATTCTCTCACAATCCAAACCTAATATTATTCTGAAAAACATAATCCTAATCCTTTTATTTACACCTACAGCCCTACTCCCCCATTCCTGACCTGCACTAACTTAGGTAAAATTCCAGAAATCATGCACCTTCTTCTCGCCTCTTTCACTTCTGAACCAATCTCCTATAATCTGCTATTAAATTCTTCTGACCTTCTATGTCTAATCATTTGTACCGCACAATGCAACACTCACATCTGATCAACATTGTAGAATCATCTCATCTATCTATCCGTATCCACGATTCACTCACGTCTGCACTGATAACATACTCTCAATCGTTATGCAAATAATGTCAAGGTTGTCCAATCTAGGTATTGTACCATAGAGTCTCCAATTAGCAATTTATCAGTCTTCCCTTTAGAAACCTCAACATTACACCACTGTCCTTCTCTGATTCCTCCCCATCTGGAAGACAGTCGAACTGTTACTGCAGGTCACAGGCCTATTGACTTTCCGAGATCTCATCTTTAACTATATTCTAAATCCTAAAACATGTTATATCATCTGCAGACATATTTCAACTACTTTTATCCTTTTCCCACTCATCTATTTTTTCCCCCCCCCTGCCTAGGTGAATATCACTGTCCTATCCACCACCTAATATTCACTCCACTCCTAGCCCTCACACCCTAACTCAACCTTTTCTTGAGCACTTCCTCCTTTCTCAACCTCAAATAACAGCTCATTTCAATCATCATCATCTCACTCAGTGCTTGCAATCTTCCTATCCTTTAGCAACACTCTTGCATTTCAACACAAGCGGGCAGTTATTCACATATTCACCTCTCACGTCCCACAGTTATCACACACAGCATACATACTTTACTTTAAATTATTATCTACTTTACTACCTTGTAACCTACATTTACACTACAGTAATTAAATTCGTAGCTTAAAAGAAATAAATCTAAATATCTAAATATCATGTAAAATTTTTTAAGCAACTAGTCTTAAAGTCTTGCTAAAGACCTTTAAAAAGAAATATAATCTAATATCTTTAAACAATTCAAAAATTGAACACTTTTATCTAGCTTATCCCTAGGCCAGTGGATAACTATAATTTTTTTTTTTTTTTTTTTTTTTTTTTTTTTTTTTTTTTTTTTATTTTATGGTGAGTAGACAATAACAGTAGTCCAACTTGTACCAATTTTTTTACCAACTACAGTTTACTAAATATCACTAAGACCTAGAAAGAAATTAATATCTTAAAACAAGCTTGAATATAGTATAGCCTAGGCCATAGGCTAAGGCTATATAAAAAATATAAAATAGGCCTAACTTAGACTATGGCTCTGGTAAACTTAATTTAGTTTAAATTACTAACGACAATTATATATAACAATTGTTAAAGACTATAGTTAAATGCAGAAAACATATTAATAATTCCACAATAAACATCAAACACCAGATAATACAGGAAACTTGTAATACTCATAGCTATTAGTTAACCTATAACACTTGACTGAGTCCCAATACTCAGCTAAATTTAAATTAATAACAGAAATAATCACAATAATAAGTACACAAATTTCTAAAATACCACAGTTAGATTCACAACACTAATTTGTTAACTTAATTCACTTGCAATACCAATCATTCAGGACTGCAATAGGAGTGGAGAAGAATGTGATATAGATGAGGATGAACGTATTAGGTAATGTGTGGGTTAAGAAAAGGGTAATCGAGAGAATAAATGAAAGTACGTTTGAGGTGGCTTGTTTCATTGTTGAAAGAGATGGATATAGTCTTGTTTAGCGATTATTATGTGAGTTGTGCTGGGAATCGACCCTGAGTCGACAGAAAAAGTGGATTGTGGCAGTAAAGGAATGCCTGGAGGAGAGAAATGGTGAGTTTGGCAGAGGCGAAAGAAAGGTGGATAACAGGAGTGAGTGGCGGGTTTTGTGAGGGGGGTTATGGTTACGCCCACCTGGCCAAGAAACTGATCCTCCCACTCCACCACCCTACAATTGACCGAGATCATAGCGAGGGTTCGTCCGTCGCAAGTCCATGATGTACCTACGTAATTTTTTTTCTTACTCTGCGACGAAGTTCTACTAATGGTATAGGAGGCGGTACATTCTTGTGCTCCGTCATATCTACATACTGACTTTTCTCTTTCGGGCAATATGAACGCTACTCAACGCCCAGTCATGGGAAAGAAGGTGGGTGATTAAAAAGTATAGTAAATAAAGTCGAGTAATTAATTATAATATTATATATTATATATACTGATTTAAGAATATATATATAACTATATATATATATATATATAATATATATATATATATATAATTATATATATATATATATATTATATATGATATATATAATATATAAAGATGTTTCAAGACATAAGTACTGTTAACTGAGTAACTTAGCAATATCCCCCCAACACTCACATATTAATAAAAGCATTCTCGTGAAATGCAAACCTCCTATACAAACAAATGAAGATCTTCGTTCATTTTTATCCCAACAAAGGATTTCTCGACCTTATCATGATTTGCCGTCGTACGAATCAAATATTTTTTGTTTCGCCCTTTTATGAAGTTAAAGTTTCCTCTCTCGAAGGTGAAGTTCTTCCCGTCTTGCTTTTGAGGTCTTCAATGTGGGGGATTGATGCCAATATTACGAAAATAATTTGGTTGTTGTTGTTCGATTGTTTGGTTGTTGTTATTGAGTCTGTTTGTTGTTGTTGTTGTGTTGTTGTTGTTGTGTTTGTTGTTATTATTATTATATTCATTATTATCTATTATTATTATTATTATTACTATTATTATTAAATCACTTTATTACGATGGTATATATTACTTATAAAAGATATATATATATATATATATATTATACATCCTACTATACTATATTATACTATACTATATATACTATATATACTCATTAGTATTAATATTATATATATCTATTTATTTTTATTATTATATATTTATATATATATATATATATATATAATATATATATATATATATGCTCTTGTTGAAATATGTGTTAAGGCTAGCTGAAAGAAATTATTATTATTATAGAAATACATTTTCAAATGTAAAATTTGTCTGTGTTTTAAGGAATTCGATATAGTTAATCATAAACTATTATTGAAGGAATTGAGGTTACACGAAGTGAGAGTTCTTCCACATGAACTATTTATTAGCTACTTGAGTAATAAAAAACAATATGTTGGAGCGAATATTTATGTGCCAGAAAAGAAGGAAGCAACTGTAGGAGTTCCACAGGGTAATTAGTTGTTTTGATCCTCTTTTGTTTTCTGTTAATATTGATGATTTGAATATGCTAAGAGATACATGTGATATTATGTATGCTGATGGTGTTGTATTATTGGAGGATTCTGGCAATATGATTCAATTACAATATTTTATGGAAAGGAAATTTTCTCGGATAGTGGACTGGTGTATATTTAATATTAAACTGAATGTTATTAACGCATTTCTTGCAATGTAAAATAAGTATTGGGATGGAGGGAAAGAAAATAAAAACTGGTTAAATCATATAAAATATCTTGTGGTTGAAATTGAGGACAATTTGTAGTTTCACAACCATAAAACAGCAAAAATATATTCATTTTTTCACATTTACGCAAGAAAGTGTTATGTGGTTGAAATTGATGACAATATGTAGTTTCACAATCAAGTTGATAGTGATAAAGGTTAAGATCTCTAGAATAGTTTCCTTGTCCAGATGGATATGGAGTTACCTCGAAAGTAAAACACTAAAAACAATTTATATATTTTTCTCACGTTAACACAAGAATGAGTTATGGTATTGTTGCATGAGGTGGATTCTTGGTCACAACTATGAGGAGAAATATGTTACAATCCATGAAGAAAATAATTTTAAGAACACTATTTGGTAATCCATCTGTTCCAAACATTAAATCTGAATATAAAGGATACAAAAATTAATTAAAATAGATAGAAATTATGTATAAGTCAATACACCATAACTACCCTCCAGAGTTAGAATTAGTACTGCACTCTTGTGTAATACCTTAACAACTAAGGAAAATAAATGTAATGGATGCGCCATTTCCTGGAGTAATATCTGTAACATTAAATTTTTGTACACTTGCAGTAATATACTTTGGAATTCCCTGCCACCTGATTTCGGATCATCCGAGTATCTATTAGATTGTTGAAATTAAAACATATTATAGTAGTACTTTTATAATCTTTATTAATAGCTGGAATGGAAGAATAAGAAATTTTCTGCCCGTAGGAAATTTGTCCAATAAGGAATTTCTCGTACATGTTTATAAAATCTTTTGCTTTGATATTATTCAATTATTAATATGTAATTGTTTTAATTTTTGTTATGATGTAATGAGAAATTCTATCTATCTATCTATCTATCTATCTATCTATCTATCTATCTATCTATCTATCTATCTATCTATCTATCTATCTATCTATTTATCTATCTATCTATCTATCTATCTATCTATCTATCTATCTTTCTATCTATCTATCTATCTATCTATCTATCTATCTATCTATCTATCTATCTATCTATCTATCCATTTATCTATCTATCTATCTATCTATCTATCTATCATTATTATTATTATTATTATTATTATTATTATTATTATATTATTATTATTATTATTATTATTATTATTATTATTATTATTATTATTATTATTATTATTATTCTTTTTATCTATTATTATTATTATTATTATTATTATTATTATTATTATTATTATTATTATTATTATTATTATTATTATTATTATTATTATTATTATTATTATTATTATTAATATTATTATTATTATTATTATTATTATTATTATTACATTATTATTATTATTTTTATTATAATTATTTTTATTATTATTATTATTATTATTCACATATTATTATTTATAGTATTTATTAATAGATTTTATTGCCTGTAATTAATGTCACAAATATAATATGAATGAGGTTTTTATTTAATTATTTATATTTATAATTATACTAGTAGTTTTCACTTGAATTTGTTCAGTTATATATATATATATATAGGTATATATATATATATATATATATATATATATATATATATATATATATATATATATATATATATATATATATAGTATATATATATATATATATATATATATATATATATATATATATATATATACTGTATATATAACAGTGCTCACCTTCATATTTATAATTTTCATATTTATTATTATTATTATTATTATTATTATTATTATTATTATTATTATTATTATTATTATTATTATTATTATTATTATTATTATTATTATTATTATTATTATTATTATTATTATTATTATTATTATTTTCCTATATTCTAATTATATATATATACTTTTTGTAAAAAATTTTTTCATCATTAATAATATACTCATTTTATGTTTTTAAGTATTGTTTTAATTATTCATTTATTATATTTTATTTCTAGTCTTAATTTTAATATTATGTTTTATTACCCGGTTTGCTAATTTTTATTTTCGTTTTTAGTTCTTCGGACCATTCTTAAAATTCCTAATTAGAATATAACTTGGAATATATATATATATATATATATATATATATATATATTATAATATAAATATATATATATATATATATATATATATATATATATATATATATATATATATATATATATATATATAGTTATATGAAATATATATATAAAAATTATATTTATATATATATATATATATATATATATATATATATATATATATATATATATATAAATATACATAGTATATATATATATATATATATATATATATAGCAGTTAGTATATATAGATATATATATATATATATATATATATATATATATATATATAGCAAAGTTATAACATGATATAGGTAAGAGTAGCAGGTATATATATATATATATATATATATATAGTTATATATATATATATATATATATATATATATATATATAAATTGCGCCCCAAAAAGTGAATGTTACGCTATGTGACCTCGTATCTGATTTGAAGTTTTCCAAATTTTTCTCTCTAATCTTCAAGCTGTCCTGTTAATCTGTTCCAATTTATTCATCTTTGGTCTTTTTATATATCTGTCCCCTTTCAATTGTCTGTCCCAAATTCTTCGACTATCTATACTCCAAAAAAAGTATGTGATCCTCATCTTATTTTTTGAAATCGTATTCTTGATCATTTCATTATTCACTACCACCAATTGCTTTCCTTTTCAATTCTCAGGATACAGTTGGTGAACTTGCTTCGACTTTTCAATCCAGAATGACCTCGAGGAGTTGATGGAAACCTTTCTTCAGTCATACAGATTGCCTTTGAGATGAAAGCAATATTCTAGACCTTTTTAACTTCTAATCCTTCTCCTTATTCCTGTTAAATTCTCTTCTTCACATCTGGGATCCCCAAATCTTGTTATCTCTGTATCTTCTTCTATCTCTTCAAGACTTCTGCAGGAAACACCCAGCCTACGGCGAGGAAATGTTTGTGGCATTTTGGTGCTGCTAAATGGTTGGACTTGTGGTCCTACATCTTTGATTTCCCATGGAATGACTGCTTCCACAGTGGGAGGGGTCCCTCGGTGGGAGCGGTACCTCGGTGGGCCCTCGGTGGGAGGGGTGCCTGGTGGGAGAGGGGCCCTTCAGGCCAACATCTTCGAAAACATACAACACAAACCTTCGTGTCATTAATATTCTTGGTGTTTCTTTTTCTCGAGACCTTAATCATAAGGATTACTCTTTACTTCTCTTTCTAGACAAGTTTCTAAGAGGTTGGGTGTTCTGATACGCCTTCGGGATTTCTTCACGCCACCCAAGTTCCTGGATTTTTTATTGGGATGTCGTTCGCCCCTGTATTGAGTATGCCTAGCATATCAGTGGTGGTTTCACTCACACAGCTCTGATTAAAAAAGTAGAGTCTAGGGAGAGAGAGAGAGAGAGAGAGAGAGAGAGAGAGAGAGAGAGAGAGAGAGAGAGAGAGAGAGAGAGATTTCGTCATATCAACTCTCTCTTCTGCTCAACTCTCCCTTCTGCTCTCACTAACTCTATTTACTCTCTTTCTCCCCTTCGAACTGTTGACACACACACACTCTCTTTATATACCCTCCCTATTACAACGGACACTGCTTTTCTGAACTCTCCTGTTGCATATTTCCTATACTGAGAAGAGACCCTGAGACACGCATTACAACACAATCTCATCCCTTCTCTATCCAATTTCTAACCCCAGACTTAACAGCTATGCTCAATCTTACATGTACTTCACTGGTAAAATCTGGAACACACTTTCTTTATCTACTTCCCCAACTACCTTTAACTTGTCCACTTTCAAACGACGTGTATCGGGGCATCTCGGCCTTTGAAGTGATATATATATATATATATATATATATATATATATATATTGTAATATATATATATAGGCCTGTCTATTTATATATTTAATATATATATATATATATAGTATATATATATATATATATATATATATATATATATATATATATATATATATATATATATATATATATATATATATATATATATATATATATATATATTCAAGTTCAACTTAGCGACCTGGTTTGCGACTTCCATCTGCCTAAAAATAAGACTGTTTTGATGGGTTCCACTTTACAGCAATGGAATCTCATTATAGGTGTATCAGGGACAGTGTTCCGTTTTCGTCATCGAGAGTTATCTCCATTCTCCAAAATGGATGGCAATCTTGTCTTCTGCGGTGATGTAAATGGACTTTTGACAGCTATTAATTTAAGCTACAATCCATTTGAATGGAGATCTTATTGACTTCAAGGCAAATTTTAAAGCTGTTTTGATAAATAATGGTAACGTATTACATTCCGTCCTGTTAGATATCAAAACCAAATAAAAGAATCCAACGAAAACATACAGCATCTTCTCGTAAACATCAACTATGAAGAAAATAAATGGCAGATATGCAGTTATTTGCAAATTGTAATTATATTTCTTAAACTTTATACAAAGTACTCCTGTTACAATTGTAAATATGATAGTGTAGAGACGAGTTTGATATTGCCAAGAGGG
>JABUQX010063354.1:0-2500 GCA_015478945.1 Trachelipus rathkii
TTTTCAGCATTAAGAGTTCTTTAGGGTCACTCTTCTATCCTCATAAGTTGGTAACTTCCTGTCACTCCAACTCCTTTCTCTACGTTTATTGGGTTCCTTTCTGACTTTCCAGAGCCTGTAATATCCCCTTCAATACTGTCGTCATTCCAATCGACATCTAGATTTTCATCCTTTGTTATGGCAACTTGGAACCTCCAAGTACCCATTGCACCCAGTTCCTCGTTGGGCTTGTTTGGTCTTCTCCATGTTGACTTCCTATCAACTCTTAGCTCCTTATAATGAAGGTCCACATTATAAATAAGGAAAGAAAAAAAAATGAGTAATGACAACCAACACAAAAAAAAAATACCTCATATATATATATATTATTATATATATATATATTAATATATTATATAGTATAGTATATATATATATAGTATATATCATATAGTATTATTATATAATTATTATATATAATATATATATATTATATATATATAATATATATAAGTATATATATATATATATATATATATATATTAGTTATAATATATATATATATTATATGATTATTATAATATATATAAATATCCTTTATTACTCAAAACCAGAGCAAAAGATATACACAAATTTCCTTAATGTTCCCTTGTACGATCCTCAGTAGTCCGGGAATCTTCTATCACAGCTGTGTAACGTGAAAAAAATTTCCAAAAGAGAGAGAGAAAAAAAATAATCTTCTTTCTTCCTCTTCCTCCACAATTGTCGGCAAACCTGGACAAAAGAAAAAGATCACGAACAACAAAATATATCCAAAAAAAAATTTTTTTAAAAATCCCGAGTTTTAAATTTTCCTACTTTAAAATCTTATAGCGAAAATATAATACTTATGAATAACTTTTTCACCCTTATTACATAAAAGACAATTTATCCCTTAATTTGAAAAGAAAAATTAAAAATTTTCAATTATGTCACAAAAAAAACAATACCCTATATATATATATATATAATTTTTTTTTTTTTTAAACCAAAACAGAACCGAAAAAATGTTCTTTACCTTTATTAATTCCTTTATTGTCCTCCTTCTTCTCTCTTTCCGTTCACCACTAGCGATTGGTCCTCTGTAAATTTTCTCGAGCCACCAGTGTAATACAACGGTCCACTTGTAATAAAATGGCGCCTGCTATATTGACTTGTTTATTTTAATGTCGTTTAATGAATGAGCCACCAAAAACCTGGTATACTTTTATGCGAGAAGCAAGGTTCCGTTCTTTACAGGAACCTTTCCTGGAATGGTGGAAACAAGAGACAAAAGGGTTGAGAGACACAAAGTTTTGGTTTTCTTTTATATATAATAAATAAATATGAATAAATAGTTTTCCTTTAATCAATCCTAGCTACCTATAACTGAGAAATTAAATCTATTAATACTCTATTACCAACCTAATCCTAAATATAATACATTAATGTCATATATCAATAAAATATGTCATGAGCAATATAAATCGATATTCTTTTTATTTATAAATTTAAAGTGTTTATAAATTTGTCTCAAAACAATACTTCCTTCAAAATATCGTCGTCTGCTCGGACGTTAATCCTTTGGAGGATGTCCTTTACTACTTTTATGACTACGTAGTTTTATAATCTAACCTTGACCTTATTATAGCAGTCAATAGGTTATAGCCTTACATGAGTCCTGAGTATACGAATCAACCTGATGTATCAGAAAGTCCTAAAGCCTTAACCTTTGTACGGCAATGGGGATGATTTTTCCAAAAATGACTCGTAACCTGTGTGAACTTTCGGTTTGGTATTAGTCCGTAACTCAATTAGTTTTGGTGTCCCAATTAAGGTTTAACCTTGGCCTTTAACTTCGGTCGTAACCTTAGTCAGCAAATTAGTTGTAGCCTTGGCCTCAAAAATCGGTTGTAACCTTCAAACTTGACCTTGTCTCCAGACTTGACGTCGCCTCCAGATTCAATCCTAGACTCGTTACCAAGCTCGATCCCTTGCAATCATATTTTAAAATGATTCGAGATATCATTTATTATTGCTCTACTTTGCTATATGGCATCAAATAAAATTTAATTAATATACAATTAATAATTATAACATAAATTTTGCATAATTAATATTATATATTTAATAGATAATAATATATAATTAATAATTATGAAAATAATAAATAAGTATATTAATATATAAATGTTTTTAATAATAATCTATGAAATAAAAATAAAGATTAATAATGAATTATATATATAATGAATTGTAATAATAATTTATAAAATTAATAGTTATAATAATAATCAACTAATAATAATAATAATAATAATAATAATAATAATAATAATAATAATAATAATAATAATAATAATAATAATAATAATAATAATAATAATAATAATAATAATAATAATAATACCTATCGGTACTACTAAATAACTACGTACACTTCTAACAACAAACATACTAACAACAAACATACTACTCATTTGTCGTACTTCCATTTACACTA
>JABUQX010063354.1:7500-10000 GCA_015478945.1 Trachelipus rathkii
AAAGAAGAAATCTTTACACTGGCAACTCTTGAACCAAGATAAAGCGAACCGTTTCCGTTGAAATGCAGTGTCAGATGTCTGTTGTTGTAGCCGAACCCTGCCCCGCCACTAAACCACCAAAAGCCTCTACTCGACCGACAGCGTCAACAGACGCAAAAGTAAGACAGAATTCAGATGCAATTAAATCAAAATTTGATTGCATCTACTATAATTATAGTTTTTTCATATCTTCATATATAATCTATATATATATATCTCGTGACAATAATCAACATTTATTATTAGTATATATATTTATAATATTATATATATAAAGTACGTATCTATAATATATATATATACTAAGGGGGTTCTGGCGCAGCAATAAGTAGCTAAAATGCTTGAGCGTGCCAGCAATATCGAAAAGAATTTCGCTAACAAACAGCAATACAAAGAAGCTCTAAGCAAAACATTTGATGCACTGAATCAGCAGTCTCTTGTTTTCCTTCGCAGGCAAGCTAGACGGTGAAAATGTGCCAAAAAATTAGTTAAGCCGTCTACTTCAGCTAAAACAGGCCATCTCCTTGGCTTTGTCCATTTTAGAGGAATCTGAAATCACCGTGAGTCATTCTCACAAACTGATACCGAATGACTGGCATTTAATTGAATCATTGAACTCGCTGCTTTCACTCTTCGAAACAACAATGCTGATGGCAGAAAAGGAAACAAGCTGCATAAGCGAGGTAATTTTCCATGCGCACGCTTTACGAAAAAAATATGGAAAATGCAGAGATTCCATTTGTCAAAATCACAAGACAGAGTTAGTTTAAATACATCGATATGGAGATGATCAACGAACGCAGTACGTGAACATCGAAAACTCTGAGCCACACTCAATTGCTACAGTTTTAGATCCGCTCTTCAAAGTCAAGAATATTCTCCAAGATCACAAAGATCACTTACATGCAGTTTCGAAATTAAAAGAAACTTGCTGCTCGGAGTGTTCTCAGAGATGAAAATGAAACAGCAAAGCATTGGCAACAACCGAAATCAGAAATAATAGTCCATAGGGATTTCAACCAAGGCCTGGTTTTCGATGTTTACGGGTCAGAGCGATTACTGGTCCGAATCAACGGGGCTGTTGGGAGGTAACGATTAATAATTGAGTTATAACACATACAAAACGCGATAATATTAGTCGCAAGCAACATTTCACCTGATAAGAGTTGAGGAACATAGAAATCGAACGTCATTACATGGCTGATTTATAGTTATGCAGTTTACCTAACTGAAATCTCATCGTGAGATTATTTGATATTTCAATTATTGCAAAAATTCGTCGCAGTTGTCTTTAATGTTTCCCTTCAGTCGACATCTCACTGATGAATTAGCGTTTCGCTGAACTGAGAAAGTCAATTGTTGCAAACTCTTAGTGATTACTGACTTACGGCGACGATATCTTGTATCGCTCTTTCGATTGCCTGCCCAATTATGTAGGATGTCATGGTTCTATGTTAAATTCAATGTTATTGCTGCAGTTGGGCTATGTCTTTTCTCAGTCCTCAAGGAGTCAATGCGTGTTGAATTCATATGACAAACAAACATATACAGGATATACAATATCAATTGCTGTATTAACCTACACCATTATAACGAGTCAGGCTGTATTGCGAGACTGGCAACTTGTTCATGCGATGAGAGTAACTTAAATTGTGATTAATAATAATCAAAAGGTTAAATAATATTTTTTGATTTTTTTTCTTTCATAACGACTTAGTATTCTTAATTGGTATTTGTCTTTTTAATATATATATAGTCTATGTAAGTTTGTAAAGTCTATCTTTATATAGAATTTATAATAGATAATTCTGTAAGAATCACTGTCAGGGGGTTACGTCATTATTATATTTCATTTGCAGTATTTATTAAATAAGGTTTATACTTTATATATTCACTTATTATTTCGAGAATAATTTTGTCCCTTATATATATATATTATATATTATATATTATATATATATATATTATATAGTATAAAGATTTAGTGATATGCTCTATTGTAGTTTATTTTATGTTACTATTAGATATATATTTTGCTCGCTTGACGTGGCTTATTATGTATTTCTGTATGCTTTCATCTATATATATATATCATCTTTGTATCTATATAATTTTCTTTTAATAATTTTTATTATTTATTTTATTTTAATTATTATATATACTTTATATTATATATATATTGTCTATCGTTATATTTTTTTTTATATTGTATATATGTTTTATATAATATATATATATATAATATCTGTTATTATATGTATATTATAAGTATTGATTTATAAGTTCTAGGAGTGATGGGAGAGTTATTTCTTTTCTCCTCCACTTCACAAGTTGTTTTCACCAATTCCGTAGTCCCCGGGTTTGCAGGGTAAGCGAGCTCTGCCTTTAAGTAGGCGAAAGAGCTCTGCCTCTTTGCACGCGGACGAGCTATGCTTCTTTGCAGGCGGAGAAGCTATGATTC
>JABUQX010063354.1:15000-37380 GCA_015478945.1 Trachelipus rathkii
CTCTCTCTCCTCTTCTTCTTCCTCCGTTCTCTTCTCTCTCTTCCTCTCTCTCTCCCTCCTCTCTCTCTCTTTCATCTTCCTCCTCCTCTTCCTCTGTTTAATGAAGAAATTTGGAAAAGCACCTTGGGTTCCCAGAATCAATGTAAAAGTTGAAAACACAATAAAGCAATTGAAAATTTCCCTTTTCTTGACCGATTTTTTTTCCCCCGATTCCAGGAAAGAGCAAGTTTTCTTAAAACCAATAGATCATATTTTTTCACAAAATTTTTAATAAATAAATTGATCCTATACAAGTCCAAAATTTGTATTGGTTTAAAAGATTTAACGCATCTTTCTCAACTGAAACGTGCCCCCGCCCCTCAAGAAGATTATTTAAATTCTCCCTTTGAAATAGTTTCAAGACAATTCCCTTTTCTAATTAAAAACTTACAGGAGAGGAAAAAGGCCTATCAGAACTGTCTTAATCCTTAAGCTTTTACACAAATATAAATAGGAAGAAGTTTTTATACAAAAATTACATTTTAATTATTAAAATTTTGAAAAATTGGTTTATCCAATGGGTAGATTATTTTTTTAATTCTCCTTGTATTCCAGGTAATATATATATAAAATAATTATATTAATATATTATATAATATATAATATTATATAAATATATTATTATATAATATATATTATATATATATAGATATAATATATATATATTAATAAATTATTATATACATATTATATATATATATGATATAATAATATATATATATATATATTATTATATATATATATAATATTATAATATTTATAATCTTTTTGATTACAAATCATTACACCATTCTTAAAAAATTCCCCTACCCACCTGCCTTGGTATATATATAAATAATATTATATTATATATTTATATATTATATAATATATATATATATATATATTATAATATATATATATATATATATATATAATATTATTAAATTTAATATATAAATATATAATATTATAATATAATTATATATATATATATTTATATATATATATATATATATATTATATATTATTATATATAATATTATATATTATATATTATATATAAATAGATATAGATTATAATATAAGATATATATATAGAATATATAATATAATTATTATATATATATATATATATATATAATATAATATATATAATATAATATAATATTAATATTAATATAAATATTATATATATAATTATATATATTATATTATATATATATATAAAATATTATATAATATATATTATAATAAGGGGGCAACCTTAAATTAAGAAATCTTTAAATGTGGTTTTTTATTATTTTTGTTTTCTTTCCTTTTTCCTTTTTACTTTTGAAGTTTTTTTTTGTAAACCTTGAGAAGTAGGCCCCACTTATATAATTGAGATGGTGAAATAAATAAAATCCGTTAAACAATTGAAATGCTTTATTTAAATAAATAAGAAATTTAATCAAGTCCCCCTCCCCCTATTTATTTCAAGTTTTCTTTTTTAAACTTTCGGGCATTTCCCCTTTTTTCTTCCCTTGGAAGCAAGCAGTTGGAGTCCCCCATAACTGGTTTTTATGACGAAGTGTCTGGGAAAAAGACTGACTAATAAGTAAGCTGAGCAAAGCCTTTAAATAACTTTTTCCCAGCTTTTGAACCTTAGGTTACAAATTTTCTTTTCTTAACATATAATGAAATCAACAAGTTATAAACGCAATACAATTTTTTTAAAAAGTTTGTTTTAACAATGTTTTAATACTTAGGGCTTTGCTATATAATATATTAATAATATATATATATATATATATAATATATTAATATATATATTTATATATATATAATATAATATATTTATATTATATATTATAATATATAATTATAATTATATATATTATATATATATATATATTAATAATATATATATTATTATATATATAATATATAATATTATTATTATTGCGGGACTCCAATAAATAATTAAAAAACATATTACCTATAATCAAAAATATGTTAAATTAAATAAATTCTTTTTGTGGTTTGATTTAAAAATTTTAAAATCTGCAAAGAAAAGGAATAGTTTAATTTTTTTATATTTACAAAAATTAAACCGCTTTTTATATTATATTTAATTGGTTCCTGTATGCTGGATTTACATATTTTTATTATTAATACTGGAAAAAACTAAAACGCGTTTCCCAAACCAACGCCCAAGACTCTAAAAGAATTTAGAATTGCCGTTCTGTGGGGTTTTTGAAGGCAGGAAATTGCGGAAAATTCGGGTGATCATTTTTTCCCCCAATCTCGGCCTCCGTTTGTATACAAATTTCAACTCTGGCTCCGGCTTCAATTTCCCGCAGCCTTCTTTAGTTTTTTGGAAGTTGACAATACATTTAAGTAAATTATAATTACATATTACATTTAAGTACCTATAGTAATTATACAATTAAATTGCCATAAAATTGAAAAGATAAGTTCTATATTTTAATTAATTAAAATTCAATATCGTAGATAAAAAGTTTTAGTAATTATCGATAATATTTATTTTTTAACCGAAAAATTGAAACGAATTTTTTTAAATTTTTTGTGGCTTTAACTTCCCTAAGAAAAGTTTAACTTTTTCTTTTGTCCTATCCTTTAGCCCATCAAAATGCCCAGAGCCCAACTTTTTTAAAATAATAATAAACAATACATAATAATAATTAATAATATAAATAATAATATAATAATAATATAATAAATTAATAATAAATAATAATAATAATAATAATATAATAATAATAATAAACAATACAATACAATAAAATAATAAACAATAACAATAAACAATAACAATATATAATAAATATTAATTTTTAACAAATTAATTATAAAATAATAAGTTAAATAAATAATAATCAATAAATAAAAAAATTAATAAAATAATAATTTAAAAATATAATTAAAAAATAATAAAGTAAATATTAATAATAATAAATAAATATAATAAATAATAATAATAATAAAATAATAATAAATAATAATAATAATAATATAATATAATAATAATAATAATAAATAGTACAAATATACCAATTAAATAATAAATCTTATTTTTTCAAGATACAACGTTATCCATTGGAAAATATAGGATATGCGCTCATTATAAATATAATAATATATATATATAAATATATAATATATATATAAATATATTATTATTATAATATATTATATATATATTAATTAATATATATATATATTATATTTATATATAATTTATTCCATAACTATATTAATATGATTTAAAGAATTAAATTTAATTTTTAAAAAAGAAGAAATATTATAATTTTTAACATAGATTAGCAATTTTCAAAAATATAAAAATGATGTTCATTTTATTTTTACAAAAATAAATTCTTCAGTCTCCAATCCTCTTTAACAGCAAAATGATTTTTGAATAAACTTCCCTCCCGTATTATGGGGTGGGTAGCTATGAATGAAAACAATCTTTTAAGGCCAGTTTTTCTGTTTAACCTTTCCTCCTGTTTAGAATTGCAAAAAGTATTTATTTTAATTAAACCTTTTTTCTAGAGAGCAAAGAAACATAATATTTTTCTTAATGCATATTTTTTGGAAGTGAGGTAAATGCTAAAATCTTTAACAATCGAAATGTGACTGTATAGAATCAAAATTTGGTTTAACAAAATTCTACAAATTTTTTTAATAGATGTTCCCGAATGGATATGGGGAAGCGACCCTTTTTACGAAGAATTAAGTAAGTATGGGAATTCTAACACCCCTAGCCGAACTTTGTCCATTAACTGGTTTTGAAAAATCTAAAGGAAAAAAAAAATTTAAAATTTTTTCCCCTATGGTCCTTTTTCATTTTAGCAAATTTTTCATTTCAAAGCCAAGAAAGTTTCTGTTGCAGCTTCTGAAATTGGTTTTGGGAAATGCCCCCTTCAAATCAATGTTTTTGCCTTAAAAAAGGCCTTTTCAAGATAATATCACATTTTCCAATATGGATTAAAAGAGCAGTTGCTGGGTTCACTCCATTAATGGGAGATTTTGAAAATGTAGTACAAATAATTGGAACAGTGGGAAAAAAGAAAAATAAGTTTGATGTTTCATAAAATAAACCTTAACAACAAATTTTTGCCCCTTTTTGAAATTACAAAATTTTTCAAAAAGAATCTGGAGTTTTTTTTTGAAAGAAGTTTAATAATTCTTGATTCCTATCAAGCCTTCCCCTCTAAAGTTTTTAAACGAAATGCTTTAAAAAAATTTTTTAATATATCGTGGGACAATCCATTTGGTAAACTTTTAAACCCAACCTTGGTTTTTTTCCGCCCATGCGTGGGGGTGGGAGTTTTGTTTTTCCCAGTTTTTGGGTGTCCGGAATAAATTCTTTTAATATTTTTTTTTTCTATTAAAATAGTAAGTTTCGCCTTGGCATAATCTAAAAAATGTAACCAAGCCGGTAACTCGCTTGGCCGGCCATAAAAATTTTTTTTATTGCATTTGTTACCATCCAATGATTGGAACTTGCATTTGAACCAATATACTCAACTGGATTTATTTTTTGGACCACTTTAAACACCTCCCTAACCATTTCTTCATTTTCTTTTCTCCACCAACAATTAATCATTTGTTCCCAATCAGAACATCACTAATTTATATCAGCGTTCGTAGTTATTGGTTCCCTTTCCATGAAAATTCTTACAAAATATGTTTTCAATAATTTCCCAATTAAAATTATAATCCCTTAAATTTGCCTTTTTAACCTTAGTATTAACCCCCCTGCTTGTCTCAAGCCCTTTATATATATAATTATATAAATATTATAAATATATATATATATAATATTTATTATATATATATATATTATATATATATATATTATATATAATTATTATTATATATATATAATTATTATATAATTATAATTATATAATATATATATATTATATTAATATATAATAATGAGTGGATTTTCCATTTTTTGGAAGGGTTTGTTTTTACAATAGGTTTGGTTTATTTGAAAACCAAATACACGTGGTGGACAGTGTCCCCCTAACTATCGCCGTTTTTCCTTTTTTTTCCAGTAAATTTATTTACAAAATCATCCATGGAAAGACTCCACACCGCAAACAGCGTCCCTCCAAATTTGTTTCAAGCTGGTTTATTTAAACGAAAAAAATCCATCATTTCCTGGGAAAAATGTTGTTTTCATTCACCTCTTAAAAGAGCAAATTTTATATGGTTGCGCCAAATCAACAGAAAACCTATCGAAACCACTATTTGGCCCAATACAATTAACCCAATCCGCAAATTTTGAAACGCAAAAAGTTTTAACATTATTGGATGAATACCCCGACCGGATTTAGAAAACCATCCAGCCGCAAAGTGAAGAGAAATATGGCGGCTTTGGTAAGCTTGTTTCCAAGTTTGTGGCGGACGACCCAAATTGACGAAATCGAATTCGGCCGGCCGTTCGCAAGAGGCTAGGTTTTTTTGTCCCGTGCGCCACAACCTTTGGTTTTTATTTTACGAAGGGGAATTTTTCTTTGGGTTTAAAAGCCCATACCAAAAAATCCAACTCCGTACAAGGAAATTGAAGCCCGCCCGACTTTAAGGTTTTTGGCGGCGTTTGGTTTTTTCAGTGAATGAGCCCCTTTTTCACGCAAGCTTCAATGAAATCCCCCTGTTTTTTTTTTTCGCGAGTTGTTTCAGCGATGAGGCTTCATTTCCCCTTGGCCTTCAAAAAAGGGTATGTTTAAAAACAAAAACTGCCGTATTTGAAGCTGATGAGCATCCTTGAAGGAAGTTTTAAAGAGCTTACCCTTTACCAGTCAACAAAGAAATGCACAGTTGGTGTGGTCCCCCTAAAATGGGGGGCCGGAATATCCCGGTCGATATTTTCCCCCTTTCCCCAAAAAATAAAGGCCGGACAAGATTGCCCCAAACAGTGGGAAAATTGGGGAAACGCTATCGGCGGCATGATAACGGAATTTATTTTGCTGCACCAAAATTGAAAGCCCGTGGCCTCCGTGGGAGCTTTGGGTTTCCCAACAAGAACGGCGCTACCCTGCCACACCAACCGAGAACAAGGACCTATTGAGAAAATCATTTTGGTGAGCAATTGAATTTCCCTTGGAAACCTTTTTGGAATTTGACTCCTAGATCCGGTGCGATAAAATCACACCCATTTGGAATTTTATTTTCTTTGGGGTTTACGGGAAGTCCAACTTTTGTTTCCAGGGGAATTTTTGCCAGCCCTCCAATCCGGACTCTTTAAGAAGCCACATTGCTCGCGTTATTTCGCGACAAATAACCGTTTCGTTTATACTCCGACGCGTTCGTCCCACGAATTTGGGACCTTCAGGAAATGGACCCATTTAAACCGTAAGGTCCCGCCGGCCAACAAATTTTAAATGAGACCAATCTTTTAAAAAAAAAAAGTAAAAAATGCCATTCATTGTTCTTTCGACTCATAATAAACTTTTCACACACCATAAGCTTCAATGCAATGCGTTTTATTTCCATCGTAAAAAAATAATAACCTTCCAATGAAATCACCCGTAATATATATTATATAATATATTATAAAATATATTAAATATTATATTATATATATATATATTATAATAATATTATAATATATATATAAATATATATATATATTATATATATATATTATATATATTATATAATATAATATAATATATATATATATACGTTATTAATATATTATATATATATATATATATATATATATATTATATATATATAATTTTATAATATATATATATATATATAAATAATATATATTTATATTTATTATATATATATATTTATATTTAATACTATATATATATATATTATGTGTGTGTGTGTGTTGGGTGTGGGGTATTGTGGTTGTTGGTGGTGTGGGGTTGTGGGAAGGGGTAAAATTAAAGAGTAACAAAATGAAAGTACTTTGAAAGAATGGTTTTGGTAAAGTGTTGGAAAGGATGGATGATAGTTTTCGTTGGTTTAAGCCGGTGTAATAGGGGTAGTGTTTTGCTGGGGAAAAATACCTTCTTGGGAGGGAAATTCGAAAGAAAAAGTGGATTGAGTCAAGTAAAAAGGAATGCCTGGAAGGAGGAAAGGAAATGGTGAAGTTTGGCCCAGAGGGCGGAGAAAAGAAGGTTGGCATAATTATTAAGTGGAATGAAACTGGGTTTGTGAGGGGGTTATGGTTTGTTTGGGCCCTACTGAGGCCAAAGTTTGGAATGAAACCTCAATAATTGACGAGATGAATGTGAGGTTTTCCGCCCCCGCGATCACACCGTGAAGCCTTTCTTAAGGGTGATTTTTTTTCCTGCAGCGACGAGTTCCCCTTCAAAACTTTTAAAAGGTATAAAGGGGGCGGGGTTAAGGCGCTGGGTTTTTTTCCCTTTTCAAAATATGGCCTATTTTCTTTTTTCCTAAAACTACTTTTCTTTTTCCCGGTGGCAAATGTTTTTTGCGCACTGTCCCCAGCCCTTTTGGAGGAGAATTTTTTTTTTTTGTGATGAATTGATGGAATGAATTATGAAATGAAATGATGAATGAAATTGAATGGGATAAATATATAATATATATTATATATATATAAATATTAAATATATATATATAATATAATATATCTAATATAATAATTATATAGATATATTATTAATAATTAGTTTTATATAAAATTATGTAACTGATTCAAAAATACTTGTTTTTTGTTGAAATGGAAATGAATAGTTTGATTTTTAACTTTAAGATATGTAATGAAAATGAAGATATAAGAAAACATATACATATAGTATATATAATTTATTAATATATATATATAATAATATTATATAATATTAATATATATACTAATATTATATATAATATATTAAATATAATATATTATATAATAATATTATATATTATATATATAGTAATAATTATATATATTAAATTATGTAATATTATATATCGATACCAAAGAGCTTATGAAAACATGAAAAAGATATATATTAATATTTCTTATATAATATATTTTAATTATATAATAATATAATATTCTTAATTAAATATAAATATATATTATTAGGTAAGTAAGATAATTTTATTATACTTTATTATAATTTATATTAAGTTATATATATATATATATATAAATATATAATATATATATAAATATATATATTATATTATAATATATATATATATATATATATAATAATACGTAGTATAAGGTTCATTGAAATAATAAAAACAAACATACAAAAAGTGATATTAGTATTAATATTAATAATAAATAAATAACATAAGTATAATAAATAATAATAATAAATAATTGATAATAATATTATTAATAATAATAAAAAAATATTAATAATTTTTTACTCACAAAAAATATATATAATATAATAAATAAATAAATATAATAATAATAATAATTAAATAATAATTGAAAAATAAAATTTATTTATTAAATTTTATTAATTATTTATTAATTTTATTATTTTTTTTTTATTTATATTAGATAATTATTGCTAAGTATTTTATTTAATAAGTAGTAAGTAAATGGGTAGTAATTTTTTCCCTTAATATTCAAAGACCCAGTTTTGATTTTAACAAAAAAGTGGTTCATAAGAGGTGTTTTTTATTTTTTTAGAGAAATAAGAATTAAAGGTTAGTTTTTTATCCTTAAAAAACGTGTTCCATTATAGAAAACATCTTTTTTTAAGAAATAATATAAAATTCTTTTTTATTCCCCTTGAAACTCCGGGTTCCCAAGTTTTTAACAGATTTGTGTTTTAAAACGTTTTGGTAATGGTAATAAATCAATTTTCTAAAATTTCCCTTGGTTGGAACCTAACCCATTAAAAAAATAATTTAATGAATTTTAGAAAAATTTTTTTAATGTTTAAAAATTTTCCCCCTTCTCATGAAGAATTATAAAGCATTTAAAGTCCTTTAAAAACGCAACTCTTGAAAAATAGTTTTTTTTTTTTTCCTAAAAAATTAAAAAAATTAAAAAAAACCTTTTTTTTCAAATGCCCCCTTTATTCTTTTTTTTTTTTTTTTTTTTTAAATATTTTTTCTATTTGGAAGTAAATTTTATCCCCTTCAAAGTTAAAAAATAATGCATCCAAAAAGTTTAAAAAAATATCTTAAGAAATGATTAAAGCCCCCCTTTTTTTTTATCTAAAATGAACACTACTCCATTTTTTCATTTTTCAAATCCGTCCAATATGTTTTTTTATTTTTTTCCAAACAGAAAATGTAGATACTCGATTTTGGAAGCCTTTTTTGGAGGACCTTTTTGGTGACTAGTGGTTCACCTTGCCCCCTAAGTTCCCATATTAATAATAATTTGGCATGATGACTCAGATTTTTTTTTTTATATAACATATTACTTATATAATGGGTTATTTTGGGATCTTCCATCTTCGCCGCTTTTTCCCAAGAATGGGGCCCATAACATTGTTAGTTTTTTGTTTTTTCAAGCCCATCTTCTTTTCTGCATAGCCTCTAACCAGTGGTTTTCCCAAACCGGTTGGGGGTTGGGCGATATCCCCTAGGAGGCCCGGGTGGGAAAAAATTTTAAAAAAAAAAAAAAATTTTAAATTTTTCCTTTTTTCCGAAGAGTAAAAACGGTAAAGTTTTAATTTTCTATTATTCCTACAATTATAGCTCCTAAGTTCTACTCAAACAAATCTACAACTTAACAAGTTGATTAATCATCCAAATTTCAAATTAATTAATTAAATCATTATTATTTAAATATTATTATTAATTTATTTAATTATTATTATATTAATTTATTTTTTATTATTATTATTATTAATTAAAAATTTATTTATTTATTATTTATTATTTATTTATTACTATTTTATTATTATTAATAATTTATTTATTATTAATTATTATTATTAAAATTATTATTATTATTATATTATTATTAATTATTATTATTTTTATTAATTAATTATTAATTTATTATTTTTATTAAATTACTTGAAATAATTTTTTCAAATAATTTTTTAATTAAAATAATAAATTTCAAAAAAAATAAGGGGGGCGCCGAGTTCCCCCTGTCCCCCGAATATTCCCCAAGGGAGGCGTTTATGCAAAAAAGGTTTTTGGGAATCCCTGTTCTAAAACCCTTTTAAACCCTTCCTAAGGACTTCTAGCCGTATTGAAAGTAATTTTTTATACACCCTTTCCTCCGTACGGTTTTTCCAAACCCTTTTCAATTGGACAAAAAGTACATCTTTCCATCCTGGAAAACCTCATAAGCCTTCTTTTCTTAAGAAATTCCTCTAGTCCCTAGAGCCTACCAGCCTTAGGAATCAAGTTTAAATACCAGAATCCACGTAAGTTTTCCCCCCCCAATGTTGGCTTTGTTTGGAGTTTTTGTTGAAAGAAATAAAAATTAAAAGGGCTGGGTGGGGCTAACCCTGGTTCCTTCCCTACAAACAATGCAAAAGAAAATTTTTTCCCCAGATTGGGTTTTTTATATATATATAATATAAATAATATTTTATATATATTATATATTATATTAATTATTAATAATATATAATATATAATAATATATATATATTTATATTATATATAATATAATTATATATATATAATTATATTACATTATATATATTATTAATTTATAATATATATTAATATATTATATATTATATATATAATAATAATATATATTTATTATATATATATATATAATATATATATAATTTATTATATTATAATTATAGTATATATATATATATATATATAATTATTAAATATATATAATATATATATATATATTATATATAATATTTTATATATTAATATATTATATATATATATAATATTAATAATATATAATATATAATATTATATATATATAATAATAATATATTTATATATATTAAATTATATATATAATATTAGATATATAAAATATATTATTACTAACTATTATCCAGCAATCACAAAAGATTATTTTTGACGTAAACTCTCAAACAATTGAAAATGTTTTTCTTCCCCCAAGATATAGCAACTGAAAAATGAAAGATTGGTAACTTTTTAATTTATAATAATTGTTTTTTTCCTTTTCAAAGAAAATCTTATTTTTGTAAGATGAAAGTTCAAATTTTACAGCCCTTTGGAACACAATAATAAATAATCGGTTGAATTAAACTGACCCACTCCCACCACAACGAATGGGAGGTTTAAAAAATGCGCCTGGCGGTGGGAAATGTGCCCCCTTCAAATTTCCCCATGCAATGTATAATTCTTTTTAATATATATATATATATATATATATATAAAATATAATGAATAAATATAATAATAATAATATATATAATTATAATATATATATATATATATATATATATATATATATATAATTATATATATTATATAATATATATCATGCCTCCTTAGATTTTAAATCCCTCAGCAATAAACAAACAATAGCGGTAAACAACATTTAAGTTTCTTAATAACTTCCTGTATTTTTGGTTCTTGTTTTACAAACATATGAAAAGCCCTTTCAAGCTTGTTTTTAGCTTTTCATTGGACTTATTTGGGAACAATAAGAAATTGGATTGGTTAAAGGCATTTTTTGGTTAAAGGTAAATTTTTTCTAAAAAAAAATTTAAACTTCAAAGGCCATTTTTAAAAAAAAATAAAGAAAACATTTTTTTTCAACATTCATAAAGTTGGAATAATGTATCCCACCTAGATTTTTGAAATCCCAATTTTTCCTTACGGCAGCTTTCTCCTATTTCACAGAGGTTTTGAATTAAATACCAACAACTTCCCTCTAAAAAAATAATTGGAAAGCCTTTTTATAAGTTATACAGGATTACTATTTAAACAAGACGACCTTTATAATAATTATATAATATAATTATATATTATACTTAATTTATATATATATATATTATATATATATATTATTTTATACTAATATATAATATATAAATATTAATATAAATAATTTATATATATAATATAATTATATTTTTTTGTTTTTCCTTTTTTTGGAATAGTTTTAGCTTATTAAAAAAATCGCTTAAAATAGAACTGTTGAGTGGGTTTTTTTTATAATGATTTATTGGTTTCCTTTTTTACGAAAGATAAGTCATCAATTTTGTTTTTTAAGGCTAATATTTTATTTCCTGAGCTAAATTGGTTTATTAACACCTATAATGGAATATAAATGCCCACAATATTTAATTTAAAATTTTATAAATTATGAGAAGAGACATAGATGGGAGCAACTTTTTTTAATTAATAGTTTGCCCTAATAGGAAGTGTTTGATAAGCTATTCCCCTAAGCTTCCTTAAAATATCCTTTCACTTTATATGAAACTAGGCAATGGTTTGTTCCCCTCCAAGAAAATGCAAAAGTTTTTTAATTTCGTGGGGTAAATCCGTCCCAACGTTTTTAAATTTCTGGTTAATGGAAACCCCAATTCGGACAACTGGAAACATAAAGAATTGATAAGACCAACGTAAAATTGTTTTTTTAAAGAAATTTAATAATATATATATATTATATATATTTATATATATTATTATATATTATATATATAATATATATTTATATATATATAATATTTATAAATATATATTATATATAATTATATATAATAATAATATTTAATATAATATATTTAATATATATATATATATAATAATATATATATATATTTATATATATATTATATATATAATATATATATATAATATATATATATAAATATAATATATAATATAATATATATATATTTATATAATTTATATATAATAATATAATTATAATATATATATATATATATATATATTAATATATATATAATATATATATATATATATATAATAATAATATATATATATATATATATATAATATATATCATATTATATATTTATATAATATATATATATTATATATATATTTATCTAATTAATTTATAATTTAGTAATTTTTAATATTTATATATATATAATAAATATTATATATATATTATAATAATATAATAATTAATTATATAATATATTATAATATTATAATTATATATATAATATATATATATATACCACTTCAAAGGACAAATGTAATAAAGGATTTCAAAACAGAGTCTGAAACATTTGGTTGGCAATTCCCTCGATATATTATAGTAAATTAAACTGAAACCCTTTGTCCCTGGTGTGGTAAAGTGGAAGATGTTTCGGCAAATGGGTTGGAACAATCAGCCAAAGAAAAAATCATTTGTTTGCCGGCAGGTAAGAATTTTCCCCCGGAACCACATTAACAAAAAATAAAAATTTTTAAATTTCCCAGGGCCCTCATATTTTTCCAACTTTGCTTTAATGAATTTCCCCCCGTTTTATTTGGGTTTTAAAAATTTATTTTTTTTTTTAATGTTTAAAAATACATTTTCTTAGGAAATTGAAATAAATATATATATATATAATTATAATATATATATATTATATTATATATATTTATATATATAATAATATATATATATAATATATAATTAATATATATAATATATAATTATATATATATATATATTATATATAATATATATAATATATATATAATATTTATATTATCCATTTAAATTAAGTTAAAAAAACAATATATATTCCCTATTTTTGATACTTTGATTTTAATTTGCCAATAGGGTCTATTCAGATTCACAAAATTCTTTTATCTATGGGTGGCAATAAATTTATAATGAGAAAGTTTTAACTTAAATAAGGATAAGAATAATATTGACCTTTTTTTTCTTTGACATAAATTAAGATAAATCATTTATCAAGGAAATTACCTCATTTTTTATTCCCAATAGGTGGCTAATACATTCCAGTGGGTTCGGCCGAACATTCAGCTATCTTTTTTGGTTAGGCCGGTAGATTTTCGGTTATGGGCAACCATGCCAGAAATAATAATAAATTGCAAAGGAAATGAACTCGTCCCTTTAATAACATTCCGTTTGGAAAGGTTTTAGCGAAAATCTGGGTGGGGTGGGGGTCGCTTTTTAAAATAAAGCGGACAAGAAAGGAATAGAAGTTGAAACGGGTGGGGTGGCAGCCCATAAACATTTAATTATACAGAAAATAAAAAAAAAAAAAAAATTAAACATATTTTTTTTTTTGGCACAGTAAATTTTAAACAATTTTGGGCCCCCAAAACTTATTTGCTTTCATTGCATGACTAATTTTTAAATAAGTTTTAATTAATTTTTAAGTTTTAGTTTTCCAAAGAACGTTTATTTTAAAGAACTTGTATATATATAATATTATATATATATATTATCTATATATATTATATAATATATATATATATATATATATAGTTATATAATTAATATTTATATTAATATAATATATATATATATATATTATTATATATTATATATATATAATATATATTTATTATATATATTATATATATTTAGCAAGAAAAATCATTATGGAATAAATTGAAAGAAATAAATTTACGTCCTTTTCCTATAAATGAGGTTTACAAGTATCGAAAAAATCCTTTTGACAAAATTTCTCAGTTGATACTGCCTCAGTTTATTCTATCACATTATCCTTTTATAGTTTCCCTCGATCCTTTTCTTTCCTTCCTTTAAAAACGGATAGTGAAAAGGTCCTTCCTTTTGTAGTTAAAATTTTAACAAATGTTTTCCACCCTTTTTTTTTTCCCCTTTTTCCCAAAGAGGGATTGAAAAATTGTACGTTTCTTTTCTCTTGTTATTAAATTTGGCAATCCGTTGGCCCCTTCATTATTTTTTTTTTCTTCCCCAGAAGGAATGCTGAAAGTTGCCCTTCTTTTTGGTAAAATAAATTTGGAAACATTTTTAAAATTCATATTTCTTTTCCCCTTCCAAGAAGAATGAAAATGAAGTTTTGCCTTCTTTTTGTAAAAATAAATTTTTTTGGCAAAATTTATATCATAATTCCTCTTTTTCCCCTTCAAAAGAGGAAACTGAAAATGTAAGTAAGCTTGTCAGTTACAGATGGGAATCTTATTATTGGCAACATTTTTATCATCTTTCTTCCCCCTTCAAAGAAGAATGAATGAAAAAGTTTTGGCCTTTCCTTTTTTTGTAATTAAAAATTTGGCCAAGAGTTTTTTCCCCATTAATTTTTTTTTCGTTTTCCCCCTCCCTAAGGAAAATGAATCATGAAAAAGGTCCACTTCTTTTTGGTTAAACTAAATTGGGGCAATGTTTTTCCATCCAATTTTTCCTTTTTTTCCTCTAAAGAAAAAATAATTGAAGAAAAGTTTGCCCTCTTTTTTATTAAATTTTGGAAACGTTTTCCCGTAAATCTTTCATTCCTCTAAAGAATTTTTTGGACCATTAGAAAGTTTAACGCTCTTTTTCCTTCTTGCCTTGAGCCCCTCCCATTTCCCAGAAAAAAAGGGTTTCTCCCAATTTGAAAGTGTTTGTCCGAGAGAATACTTGGTCCCTCTTTTTTTCCTGTTCCTTTGGGATAAGAATCGCTTTTTTGTCCGACCTCAAAACCTCTTCAAAAACATTTGGGTAAAAAGTTAAGAGGAAAGGCGAACTTGGATAACTTTGGTTGTTTGTCCCAACTTTGACTTATCGAATGAAAGAGGGATGGGGAACTTGAAAGTGGGGTTAATTTTCATGCTACTATCTCCCCTCGTGGCACAAAGAGTCGAGGAGAAGAATTGGTAAACGTTTGGGTTAAATAGTCCTTAAAACAGAAAGCCCTTGAATCTCTGCTTTGAAAATTGGTTTAATTCAATTTTCGAGTCCCCTTTGGGGGATTTTTTTTTTAAAACTAAGAAACCTGGAAAAAAAAAACCTGTAAATTTTCCCCGGGTTTTTTCCGTACTCCTTTTTTTTATTTTTACAAAGAAATGTAAAGTCCCCAATTTCCATCAGATTTTTCTTTTCTCAGAGTAGGGATGGAAAGGTTTTTTCCCCTTAAAGTTAGTAACTAAACCCTTTATTCCCTCCAAAGTTTTTTTTTCGCGATTCTTTAAAAAAAACACGGGTTTTTTTTGGTTTTTCCGGCATTGAAAGAATTATAAAGCAAAAAAAATAACCCCAGTCCCCCCAACGAAAGACAAAATTAAAACAACGGGTTTTAAGTACCATAAAATACTAATAATTTCCTCCCCTTGAAGGTTCCTTCCTATAATTCCACTTGTTACCACAGTACAATACTTTTCCCCCATAAGGCAGTGGGTAACCAGACCCAAATAACACTAAACTTCCAAAAAAGAATTTCACCCAATCTGTCAAAGAATAGGAAATATATATTATATTAAAATTAATTAATATAATATATATATATATAATAATAATATAATATTATATATATTTATATATATATATATAATTATAATAATAATATATATATAATTAATTAATTATAATATATATAATTTATTATAAATTTATATATATATTACATATATTATATTATTATATAATAATATATTATATATATATATATTAAATATTATATATATATTATATATAATATAATATATAATATCATATTATATATATATATATATATATAATATATATAAATATAAATATATATATATTATATAATAATAAATATATTATTAATAATTATTATATTTATATATAATAAAATAATATATAATAATATATTATATATATATTATAATTATATATATAATATATAATATATATATTATATAATATGGTAAATATATATATATATATATATATTATATATATATAATATAAATATATTATATATATATTATTATATAATATATATTATTAATAATATTTATATATAATATATCATATATATTATATATTAATAATATATATATATATATATATATATATATATTATATATATTATATGAAAAATATAATATATATATATAACATATTATTTTTATATAAAATATATAAATTTATATAAAATTATATATATATATATATATATATATATATTATTATAATATAATAATAATTATTATAAATAATAATATATATTATTATACATATAATATTATATTATATATTTATATATTATAATATATATATATATATTATATTATTATAATATATTATAATTTAAATATATAATATATATATATATAATAATATATATATATATATATTTATTTATATATTTAAATATATATATTATATATTATATAATTATATAATATATAATATTATAATATAATATATTAAATATATAATATATTATAATAAATTTTATTATATATATTATAATTATTAATATTTAATAATATTTCGTTTAAAACACATAATATACAAAATTTACCTGCATCTTATATTATATATATATATATAATTATATTATATATATAATATATAATATATATATATACATATAATATATTATTTTATTATATATATATATATTATATATATATATATAATATAAATATATTGTATACATTATATATATTATATTAATATATATAATATTATATATAATATAATATTATAATATTTATATTATATATATATATTTTATATATATATAATAATTAATTATATTAATTATAGAAATATTATATAATATATATCATATATATATATATAATATATATATATATAAATATTATAATATATTATTAAATATTATAATATATATATTATATATTATTATATTATAATAATATATATATTAATCATTTTAATAATAAATATTTTAAATAATAAATATATTTAATATTATATATATATATATAATATATATAATATAATAATATATATATATATAATAAAAATATATATATAATATATTAATATATAATATAATATATAATATATATAATTTATTATATTATATATATATATATATATTATATTTTAAATATATATATATATTATATATATATATATAATATATAATTATATATATATAATAATATATATATAATTATTAAATATAATATAAATATAAATTATTAATATATATTATATATATTTATATATATATATATATATATATATCATTATATATATATATAATATATTTATAATATATATATAATGTTTAAAATAATTTTATATATATTATATATAAATATAATTATTTATAAATATATATATATTAATTTATATAATTATATATATATTATATATATATTTATATATTATATATTATATAATATAATAGGGAGAAAGTTAAATAGCTATTGAACTTTTCTTATCCTAAAGTAATTTTAATTTCTAATTTTTTATAAAATGAAAAGTAAATAATAAAAAGGTTTATATTTAAAAATTATAGGGAAATAGTGTTTTAAATGTTTTGCCGCAATTTCGAAAATAAATAAGGTAAAAACTATTTTGGGTTAAAGGTGCTTGCTTAAAGGATTGCGTTTAAGGAATTCTTAACCGAGTTTTAGTGGAAATCTGAGTTTTAATCCTTTTTAGTATTTACGTGGTAAGTTGGTTTGAAAGTAAGAATGTTTCCCGTTTTTTCTTTTTAAGTCCTCGAAAATTGCAGTTTTTTTTTGTTTAAATGAAAGGAAATATAGAAATATAAAGCCTATTTTACAATTTAAAAGGGTTAATATAAATGAAAAAAAGTGTCAAAAAATTAAGTGTAAGAAATTTGTTTTCAATTATAAGGTAAGAAAGGACAAATTTCCATGTTTTAAAATGTCCCGAAATGTTTTTATTGGGCCTGTTTTACGAATCTGCCCCAAGAGGTTTTTTTTTTTTTTTTTTTTAATATATAATATATAATATATATTTTTTTTTTTTAACTAAGGTTATACTCCAAGGGGTAAAAACGCAAGAAGAATGGCAAGGATTTCCGGGTTTCCCTCTTCGGAAATTACCGGGAAACACAAAAGGGTAGGACTAATTTTTCCCCCACCCCCCCTCCCCGGGGAGAAGTCCTTCCGGAAACCCGCCTCTTTGGAATTTGAAGTGTAGCGGGGGTTTTCCTCTGCCCCTTCCTCTTACGATTTTTATGGAAAACGTCCCCCTCCTCCTTCTGTTTTCCCCGTTCCCGGCTTCGAGCCCCTACCTTTGGGCCGTGGTTAATTTACTTACAAATTTATATATATATTATATTATATATATATATATATATATATATATTATATTATTATATATATATAAATATAATATATATATATATATTATATTATATTAAACCTAAACCCTAAAATTAACAAATGCTAAAAACTTAAAAGAACATCTTATTTATGGGTCCCATTAGAGATACCTGTTTTATTTTTTTTTGGGGGGTAAAAAACGAAATACCGGTAAAAAAAAGGGTTTCCAATAAAATTAGACTTTTTTGTTTTCCCCAATATATATAATATATATATATTATATATAATATATATATATATTATATATATTATATATTATATATATATATTATATATTAATATATATAATAATAATAATTATATTATATATAATAATAATATATAATAATAAAATAGGGCGTGAGACTTCAAAATTTTTTTTTAACATTTTTTTTTCCCAAAATGAAGAAGGGTCCAAAAGTTTGTTTTTGGTTAGCGATTTCACAATTATATTTACAAGAACTTGGAATTAAAATAATTGGGGTTTTTTGCTTGTAAAATAGCTACTTTAAAATTCCCGTGATAATTTTCCACGTTTTTCATGTAATTTCCCCCGCAGCAAACTTTGTCCCTTCTCTAAAGAAGTGGGCCCTTCCCTTTTTATCATTATTTAATGTTTCTGTTTACTTCCCTGCTCTAAGGTTTAAAGAAAATAATACTTTAATATTATACTATAACATCCTGGTAAAAAAAAAATTTAAAATGTCAAAAATGCAAATTTATTAATAAATGAGTAAATAAATAAAGTAAATATCAAATGAAAACTAAACGGCAAAACCTCAATTTGCAGCTGAAGGGTCCCTTTTTTTTTACCTAATTTTTTTTATTAAATTCATGAAAAATAGTAACATTTTTTTTTCCCTTGGTTTTTTTTTTTTCCAGGCCAACGAAATAGTTTTTCTTACAAACTTGCCAAAATCTGAAAAATTCCGAAAATCATGGCTAGTTAAAAGGAAGACAAGACCCTGGGCCACTTCCACTCACTGAGGTTAAAACTTTTAATTTGGAACTTTGGTTCCGAGAAAATGCCCTGCCCTTTCTGAAAAAACTCCCCAGCTCTACGTGGACGTTTTCTTAAGTATGGGCTTTTTCTGGCTAAAGGAAGCCAGAGTGGAGAAAGAATGTAAGATACCCAGCAAGCCCCACTTACCTTGGGCCAAAGGGAATAAATTATCCAAAAAAGGTGGGCTTTTTGAAAAGTGGGGAGCCTAACACAGCTTTTTGTTTTGTGGGTGGCCCCAATTTTTTAAATTTCGAAAAGTCCACAGTCCTGAAAAAGAAGAAATAAAGAAAGAAAAAACTGGGGAAAAAGGGCCAAATAAATTCACTTTGGGGCAAAAGATTAAAAAACTGGGAAAATTTTAACGAAAGCCCCTTTTCATAGCAACGTTTTAGACAAGCTCAATTGAAACATCCTCAATTGGCAAGTGGTGGGAAGATTTTAAAAGGCCCTAATGGCCTTCCAGAAATTTTTGGGTCCAATGTCCCAGGTGGTTGGCTGAATTTTGGAACAATGAAAGTGCACATCTTTCTTGCTTCCTTGGATTACCAGATCTACCTTGAGCAACAGACAGAAACCAATTAAATAGCATAAAGAGGGCGAGGGAAGTGGGGGAATTTAAGAAAAGATTTCTTGACCACAAAAGCCCATAAAGGGTGAGCCGGAGTTAACAATTTTACACCAATGAAGTTCTTTTTTTCCTCCGACGGAAGAATTGAAGACCACCTTGAATGTTTACAGATGAAAGAATTCTGAAGATAATTGCAAAATCCATTGTTTGATTGAAATTTTGATGGTGTAACCTTTTCCTACTTCCCCCAAGTACAAGTCAGTTATAAATACATTAACAATTTGCCCGCAAATGAAATGCCAAATTAAAGTATTAGAATGGGTTGGGTCCGGTCCCTACGTGGCTTACAGCATTGCCCCCTTATACAAACAGCCTTTGCAGGACCAAAAAGCTGCCCGACTGTACCTACTGCAAACGAGAAATCCGGATGCCGGACCTTTTCGAGCACAATCCCCATAAAGGTAAAGAGGCACCAAAGCAAGTAATGAAAATCACTTGAATGACAAAATTCATAACTCGATGGCCGGATAGGCCCAAATTATTGAAATGTATCTTAGATGGGCCGGCAAAAGATTTCACTTTTAAGTTCCCTGTTAAAAACAGATAACTTCAAAGTCCCCATCAAAAGTTTCCAAGTATTGGGGTGGAAAGAAGAGCAAATTACACTGTTTTAACAGTGGAGCCAAGGTTGGAAGGTATGCTTTTTCAGTTTTACTTTTAAAGTAAAGAGCTTTTTAACGAAAGGAAAAACCCTGCCTTGGAAGCTTATGCTAAAACCATCTTTATGGAATTCCCCCTTAAGAAAAAACAATATTAATAAAAGTTGGTTAAGCCCTATTTGGTGGTGAACCTTCAAAAACGAGTGTTTTAAACAATGGTGGGTTGTCCCAATGCATTGGTTGAATAAAGGCCAAAGCCTGAAATCGTAAAACTAAATTCCCTTGGTTTGGTTTGGTGCTCCTTCATACTAACGAGGCCCCTTACTTTTGCCTTTGACTTTGAAAAATCCACAGAGTTTTGGATTTGATAAACTTTGTCCCTAAAACAGTGGGAGTGGTAAGTTGGCCCACCAAATGTTTTTGAAATAAACTGCAACAGAAAACTTTAAGAAATCCAATCCTCCATTTATCCAGATCTCCTTTTCCCCAGAGCCCTTTTTGGTTTCCCTTGGAGTTGATTACTGTTTGGCCCAAGAAAATTTCCTCTACAGATAGGCTTTTAATGTTTAACAGAATTGAACTTTCAGGCCCAATAAGGACAGGTGTACTTTCCAATGAATCTGGGAAATTATTAGATAATTGGTTCCCTGTACCCACTCCTCCGGTGGGGTTTTTAACAACTGCAAAAAGGATTTGGTTCCCGCATAAATGGTTTTCCCAAACATGGGCCCTTAAGGGCAACCAACTTGAAGAAAGTTACAACTTTTTGCTTGTGGGGGAAACAACAAATTTGGTTTGGGCGTTTTACTAATCCCCTGCTGGTTTTTACAAATCAATCCAAATTTCTCTTTGGGTGGAAAGGGACCCTCGCACATTCTTTTTTATCAAATTGAAGCCTTCCTAAAAAACCTCAAGAAAAAAGGCGTAAAAGCAAGCATATTGTTTTGCAGCCAATCCCAACCCGTTTCAAAAATCGGGGTTCCATTTAAGTTTAAATGGTGCCCTTCAGAAAC
>JABUQX010063355.1:0-2500 GCA_015478945.1 Trachelipus rathkii
ACAAATATACAAATAATTCTTGCGTTTATTGCACAAATATATTGAATATATATATACATATAATACATATAATACACCATAATGAATATATACTATATATATCTATATAACTAATATAAAATACTATATATACATCTATATATAAATATTCATTATAAAACTACTATTTAAATATCAAATAAATACTAATAAATAAACATACCTACCATATCATTAATATTATTAACTATATTAATATTATTAACTAAACTTATATATATATATAATTAACTATATATACTATACTATGGGGCCAGCATCACAGAGAGTTCAGGCATGTTAAATGAGACAACTAAACATCTAAGGAAATAAATAACATTTTGATTTCAGGAAGTAATTTCATCGAACTTAAAAAAAAGTTTATTTTATTCTAATTTATTAATAACACCTTATATATTAGTAAAAATCTTAGAAATGAATGTTTGGCACGCTCCTGATTTGACCTTGAACCTGGCATTAGCCGAGAGCAAAAGTTCCAATCAATTTTTCTACGTTTGGACGAAAATATTATTTTTTCTTTTTTATACTCGTGACTCTTAGGGTTCGAGCTGACGGAGGGGACAGGAGGGGGGGACGAAGTCCCCCCGTCGTCCCGGTAGTGCCGAGAACCAGACTCTATCCATACGTTTTGTTTACCCGTAGGCAGTGGCGGTCTAGGTGGAGCGACAGGGGCAATCGCCCCGGGCCCCGCGCCTTATAAGGGCCCCGCGCCTTATAAGGGGCCCTATGGGCCCGGCGCTTATAAGGGCCTCGCGCGCTAACAGATTTAACGCCCCATATGCATGACTGGGCATATATATATATATATATATATATTGATATATATATATATAATTAATATATATATATTATATTATATATATATATATAGATCTATTTATTATATATATAATATATATATATATATCTATATAGATATATGTAATATATATAATATATATATATATATATTATATATATATAATATATATATTATATATATTATATATAATTATAATATATACGTGGGTGTGTGTCAGTTTAAATATAAGGATCTCGAAAATTTGCAGTTTTTGGCTTCCCACAATTTGTCTTTTAGAGGACAAGGAAAATATAGCCTCAAATCATGTGGTAATTTTGTAGATTTGGTTAAGCTGATTGCCAAATTTGATCCAACTTTGCGAGAGCCCTGCATCAAGTGATGAAGAAGTCTGTTGTGAGAAATCAGTACTTCGGAAAAAATATTCAGAACGAGTTAATTGAGCTTATGGCTAGTCACGTTAAAACTAACATAGTCAATAAAAACTTGAGAAACAAGTATTATTCAATCATTCTAGATTGTACACGAGATGTCGCTCGGATTGAGCAGCTGTCTATCATACTACGGAACACAAATAAGGACACAGCTGAAATTGAACATTTTGTAGAGTTTATGGCAGTAGAAAAAACTACTGGTGAAAGCTTTGAGCAGATAGTTAATAAATTAGAGGAACTTGGCTTTTGTCTTTTGATAACTGTAGGGGGCAAAGGGGGGGGCTTTTATGAAAAGATGGGAGCTAAGTATGTCCGTGAGATAATGGTGTGCAAAGAAAGAATTCTGAACATGGAGTACTTCGTTATCTACAGACGGCTTCTTGTTTGTGCCTGGCTTGGAGCCACAGCTGGGACTTTAGTGCTGGGTGATGCTCGCTTCTTCATGGTGTTCAGGCCTCAGACATTTTGGTCTCTTACAGGATCTATACCTCACTGTTTCTCTTGAATCGAGCGGAATGTATGGGGCATTTTGAAGTCACAATGTTGACCTTTCACCTGAAAACTCTCTTCAGAAACCAGCATGGAGTGCTAGAATTGAAATCTGTAAAAAGTGCTGACGGTACCTGCTCACATAGTGTTTGTGATGCTCTTCTCAACCTGTGATGACATACACACGAACTGTGGGTGATTAGTGATGTCAGTCATCTAGAAAACGAGATACGGACATACGAATTTGTAAGTGTCTTTGGTTGTAGGTATGATTACTCTATCAAAATACCATATAATAAGTAAGGATACTGGCAAAGTAAATATATGCATTTGGATGTTAGACAGTTAAGATCTCCAGCGATTTATTAAATTGGTTAGATGAGTACGCCAGAGTGGATTCGCCTGCGCACTGTAGAAGCAGCGAGATAAGCTGAGAGTGGGAATTGACAGAATTTAAGCACATTGGAGAAGACGAAAAAAATTTATGTTCTCCTATGAAACTAAAAGAACATGTTCCCGAACTCTTCACTCTGAAGAATATTTCAAAATAAATTATTTTTTTGGTCATAGTCGATGCAGTGCGAATGAGTTGTCATCCAAGATTTGAAGCTCTAAAATCACATGAAAACACGTTTGGATTTATATATCACATTAATGACCTCCTGAGATGAATGATGAACTTTTGATGAAAAATGTAAAAGATTTGGAAGTTTCTTTAAGCCAAGGGGAAAACCATGAT
>JABUQX010063355.1:5000-22208 GCA_015478945.1 Trachelipus rathkii
GGGGTGACCAACCCTTGGGTAAACAATCATCATTATATATATATATGATATATATATATTATATATATATATATATTTATATATATATATATATAATAATATATATATATATTCATATATATATATATATCAAATACAAATAAACAGAATGATATCTATTATATACTTTAAATGTATAATATATATATATATATTATATGATATATTACATATTATATATAATATCTTTATATATATATATATTAAAAATTTAAAAGCGGGATCATTCTTAAGTTTAGACTGGTCATTTGGCCTACTTCCTTACAAACAATAATAAAGTGGGTGTGGGCCTAATAATTTGGCTGGGGTACAATAAGTGATAATTATTAGGCTATTTTAAATATTCACTTACTTATTAAACTAATATTCTCTTGTACTTCTTGTAAGAGTATCTATTTAGAGTTGAAAAATATGATTAACAGCCGAGTGCTCATAGTATTCCTAGGGGCTCACGAGATCTGAAGCCAGTGACACAGCTAGTGACAAGGGGTAAGATATTCACAATGCTTTTTGTCTAATATCCCATTATCTCCGCCACGTGCGTAGGTGTATAAAAGGATTTGTGGGGGTGTGAGGGAGTCGACCCCGCATGAACTCTACCCCTCAAATACCAGACACCGCAGCGCCGCGCGGCTGCCCCTATTGGAGTTCCCGGAGACAACCTCTTCCGCCGCGGAGGCTGTCCGGGCGGGGGAGTCTAAGCTCCCTGACCTAGTCGAAACGTTTTAATGCAACACGATAGAGGTTGCCGCCCCCAGTAAGCTCTGCGCGCTCGTGAAAAGGCACGAAAGGAGTCGCACCCTGCCTGACGCTGCCTCCTGCCATGCCGAGCTGCCGCCGGAGTTACTCGAGGCCCCTTGGGTACTTTTAGGGTTTTATAAACCATGAGAAAAAAACGACCAAATGCTCATAACATCTAGATTAATGATGAACTCATCGCTGTAAACCTCTAAGAACTTCATTTTAACGAACATGTGACTACGATCCCTCAAAATATATACAGGTCTCTAAACATAGGGATACATGAATAGGTCATATTACATGCCCCTAAAGTATTTTTTTCAAATCTTATGGTACTAAACTCTTAATATTTCTTGTTCTATTTTTGTAACTTCCTTTAATTATCTCACTCTATATACTTATCTAAATTCCATTTTGTACTACTTTTTTTAATTATGAAACATCCGCTTTAGTCCAAAATTTTTATAAGTTAACGTAAGACAATACTGGATCTCTCACTTTAATGGCACTTTTAAAAGAAATTACGATATATTAAAACCTGCCTTAAAGCATTCGCTCTCGGCACCGATTGTTATCTACCTATTTCCACCATAAGGTTGTTTAATGGCTTATATGTTCGGTTGTTATCGTTTTTTGTTACAGTAACCGACAGTGTAACAGAATGCTAAAATAACTTCTAGCTACAGGCCATGCATTATAAATCCTCGGCATGGAAACATTTTTGAATAAATTGGTAGAATAGATATAAGGGTAAATTGACGGGATTAATATATTAGAGTGATAGTGACCTAGAGATATATATAATTACCGGATTGTTGATGCCCGAGCCTACACCGTCCCTTCATACGAGAGAATGTCGTGTAAGCCACATAAATATTTAATAGATAGATTTAACCAAATTGATTTAGTGACTATCAATGAATAAAAATTTAATTTATATTTCAAATATATTGGAAATTTTAGATTGATCATTAAATCACTATCAGCTAAATATGTATATTATTAAACTCTAATAGAACTTAACTATCTCTTCCATATGAGAGTAATATATGACATTTATATATACGGCTCATATTGTAATAAATTAATATATATGTTATTTCCTAACTAATTTCAATAATTTTAAGGTAAATACACATTAACTAAACTTATATTTTTATAATATTTATTAAACTATAATGTTTATTGGATAAAATAAATTATACTTTCTAACTATTAAATATGGTAATATAAGAAAATTTTAAATTGATAGAATTAAAGTTTTATATAATTTAACAAATACATTCCTTTTTATAATATATATTCTATAAATATATTTATATATATAATATATATATATAATATATATATATATATAATTATATATTATATATATTACATAGTTAGTTTGGGCTATACTTAGTTAGCGTCGCAATATACTTGTTGAATGTGCCTGCATATTTGGCTGATAATCGCAATTTTTAATTCATATATCTGAGTTTGCGGTTGCGATTGCGCCTGCAAATTGATGTTTTATGGAGAGTAAGAGTCCCAGTGGCGAGCTGAGCTTGGCGACGCGCTCTCATATTACTTCTGCTTTTTAATAATACTCGTTGGACCGCAAATGATTGACAACTCCTGCAATCGTCGCCAACTCCATTAATTCAAAAGATATTAATCGAAAAAAATATATAAACATTGGATTAATTTTTTTCTGGTGTTTTCAGGAAAAGAATGTAGGTTTCATTAACTCGTGAGACGGAGAGGTTTTCAGACATTGTGTGTTAAAGCCTACAATGTTATTCTCTATTAATTATTATTACTCCTAAGAGTCTCATTGATTGGCATTGCCCATTCATTATCCTCACTTCATTAAATCTCGGAGTTACGTTGTTATTTATTATTTCTTCATATCTATCTCATTCGTACTGGCCTAGTAAGGATGTTATTAGTACATTAACCATTAGTTTCATGTATTATTATTATATTATTATTATTTGTAAAACAATTTCGTTTAGTCCGCGCCAGGTGCTCTCTATTTTGACCTGTGTTTTTTTCCTTTATAGGGTTAGTGTACGTTTTGTTCTGCAGTTGAGACCATTCGTTAAAGGACAGATGAAAGCAAAAATAGGCCACACACATGACCACGCGCCAGTATTGCGACCATACTCTGCAGCCCTTTCTTGTTGTGGCGTAATTGGTTTTTTAGCACGATGCGATAGTCTATTCGTGATGCGTGCAAAAAACATCTATTGTTAACTTTTATATCTATCGAATGTTTATCTTAACTTAATTCTTTATTTTTCATGAATGTTGTTATTGTTTTTAATATACACTTGATTCGCTATGGTATAGACCTCTATTTTATTATCTCGAATACTAAGTTTATATTCTCTCTTGATTAATAAGTCATAATCATGATTATGATAATGTTAAATAGATCTCTGTTTTTAGCGCAATTACTGCCACTCTTCACCTTTCTGTATTCTTTTTGCTTCCCCTAGAGTATTTTACGCTTTCTTATCCCCTTATTATACTTTTACCTCCTACCTTGACCACCTTAAGCCTACTCAAAATATTCAATGCACTTATCCCAGAATGACAAAGTAATTGTTATGATGTCTTATATCTTTATTACTTGTTTGTTATTTATATATTCGTTTTCTTATCTTTCACCTACTTTACCTAATCAGTCCTTTTTATCTCACCCTATCATACTTTATATTTATATGTTTCTTCCTTCTTTGCCTCTTTGCCCTTCTCTCTTGCGGCCCTTTCTCTCTTTTGTAGCCCACACCCACCGTGCAACGCTTCCTTTGCGGGACGAGTTATTGTTGTGCTTTTCCCCCGCTACACTTCATTACACCTTTCCCTCAATTTCCTGGGTCATTAAACTCAGATCCAAAAGCCCAGTAGGCAGTAACATTGACAACCTATAGTACGTCGAAAAGAAAGCCCTTCAGCCCTTTACCTCATTTCGCTTACGCCTCACCCCTCTCGATCACTCCATTATATATAAAACGTCGCACCACTCAGCTCGTCAACCAAGGATAATGAAAAATTCCCTCACCACTCCCTCCATTAACCGATGCACTCATCATAGATGGACAACCTCACTGTCCCCTCACTAGCGTGACAACGCGACTACCTAACATCAACTTTCACATTGGTACACCCCTCAATCGTCTCAAGCAGTTTATATGATGTGGCTTCATCCCCTGGCCCTGGGGGCATCAACCAATGCCACTCCCCGCACAGTTAAGTTCTAATAATTTACCCCCCGCATTCTCTCCTATCATGCACCCTTTCATTTCTTCGGGTTGCCAACATAATTTCAGCCTTCTCTCGCCTCTATTGTTTCACATTTTCTTCCTCCTTCATAGTAAACATCTATATCAAATGTATCCAACTACCCGACGAACTCATACAATATCCACTTCTCTTCGGTCCTCTCTCCAAAGCTCAGCGTGAAGCCGATTCCCTTAATCGACACTCCTCATTTTTTCGCCAAACCTACTAACATAAGTTCTAAAATTCTAACTAACACACCGCTGATTTCCACACAACCCGTACCTCTTTCAATCTCTACATATTAACTATAAAGTAAACGCAAAAATTACAAATTGTATCACAACGACAGCCTCAAACTAACCTGCTAATTTCGGAGTAACTGGAGCGTATCGGCCATTAGTCAATGAGAGAAGGACTCAGCTTTCATTACCTTATATATACCTTCTTTAGCGAAACTATGTACAAGAGAAAAGCGGTAGAAAAAGAGAGCCACTAGGAACTGAATCAATCTCATCTAATTTCTCGAACCCCCTCACACTTCATTTTCTTATTAAGTTTTTATGTAAAAATTATTGCGGGGTATGTTGTCAAAATTTCTTTCGATCCTTTTTAATTTAGTTTTATTTTTCATAGAGTTAGAATAATTAGAGTAGATACAAGTTCAACCCCCAATACGAAGTTATATGAAACTATTGTGCAATAGACCATCGTCTCTACTTCTTAGAGAGAAAGACTGTTACCATTTAGATTTTCAATGCAAAATATTTTCGGAAATATTTTTTATTCTGTTGACAGTGGTCAATTTAGTTTCTTAAATGCAAATTTTGGAGTATTGGTAATTATAATTAATCAAAAAGTCCAGACTTGATTGGAATCAAATCTTGGAACTTTGAAACTTAGAGGAGATTTAAGCGCATTTACCCAGAATCTCTAGTCTATCCAAAATAACAAGATTCTCAGGTTGAGATTATCTGAGTTAAAACTATATAATACCTCTAATATACCTTACTATATGTATTATAGAAGCTACTCTATACGTTAGTCATATACTATCTATACAATAAAGACTTATCTAGTCCCTATTTATCACTATTCACTAACTATCGATAATTATTATATAATATTAAATTGCACCAGGCCACCTTCCTGCCATTCCACAAGCTTTCCTACTAAACTTATATAACAACTTCTGCATATCTCATATTCCGTACTAGGTCGTTGGGGTCCCGGGGTGCTTCTCATGGCAACACAGCCCTTTTTTAAGAGTACCCGGGTGATTCCGGTCAAACTCTAAAATAATTAAAAATAAAAAAAAAAAAAAAATAACTTCTTTTTTTTTTGCTTATTTTATAAGCCTAACATCGGTAATACGAAAGTTTCTTGATTTTCGACTCATCTTTAAGTTCTACGAATTGCTTTCTTTTCTATTTCTCAAAAATCTCAACTAAATTATAGGCTACTGAAACCGCTCTCCTGACCAATCTAGATTTTGATAAAACCTTCCTGATAAAATTGTGTAGCTCTTTTTTCAACATTTGTTACACAGCAATTGTGGATACCCTCATCGCCCTGTGGCCGTTTGCTTTTTTTATTTATTCTCTCCCATAGTTCGTATTATCACCCTCAAGTATGTTAGACTCTCTAAGGGCACAAGTAAAGTGTTGTTCTCCAAAACTGTCAAGTACGTGTTTTAATACAGGTGTCCTAAATTGTGTTCCCCGCCTTTTTAGTCCTCTGCTTCCCTCTCTCCTTGCTCCAAATGGGATTGATTGCCGGGTGTAACTTTGGAGCCTCCCCTTCCCACACCATTCGCTCTGTCTCTCTCCCGTATTTTATATTATTATTGAATTTGTCTTGTTACTTACACCAGCTATCCATTGATCCCTCTCTTAACACGCATAATCAGTCTTATATCTACCATTACAGCACTTCAAAACCATTAAAATATAAGAATGAAATTTTATAAACAAATACAAATTCAAAAGCTGTCCCAAAAATTTTTGAGCGGCATAGACCGGGTGAAGCTGGCAACACCTTCATTTTTATTCTTATTTTATGTATCATTATTGACTTTTTTATTACTTATTACTATTTAATATGCATAAAATTTCCTTATATATTAAGTAAAAATTTCAAATATGATTGAAAATACATAAAAGAGGAATTAAACAGATGGTCGATTTTACCCCTCACAGGTCCCAGGCTGAATGAGCTTATGTATAACTTTAAAAAACTATTATTATTAGATTACATATATTATTTTTGTGTGTGCTTATGACCTACTATGGCCTGGAATTTCAGAAAAAAAAAATTCAAAAATGTTTGCATTAGGGGAAAGTCTGGAGACGAAGTTTCTAAAAGTGGTTCAAGTCCCGCCTGACGCTATATTATCATATATATATTATATATATATATATATTAATATATACGTATTAAACCTATATATATATATATATATACTATATTACTATAATATATATATATAGCATCGGGCGGGGTGACTCGGACCACCTTAGGCATAACTTGGTCTCCGACTCTCTCCCTAATGCACTTTTTGGAATTTCTTTTTTTTTTTTTGAAAATCAAGGCACTATAGTCAGAATAAGCAAAAAAAAATAATAATGTAATTCTAATAATAAAAGTTTTATTAAAGTTTTAATTAGTGATGCACGATACATGGTATCGGTATCGGTGTATCCGGTCGATTTTTGAGGTATCGGTATCGGTAATTTTGAGAGTACTAGGTATGGTATCGGTAAAATTTTGCCGATACCTTTAACCGATACCATACACTGTGCTTAATCCTTCATGATTTCGTATATATATATTTAATTATATATAATATATGAATTAATATTGTATATATTCCTATAATAATATATATATCATTAATTAAGATAATATTAATATATATAAATATAATATAATATATATATACTTTTAATAAAGTACACATAGTCCGTTGCTTGGCAGGGTGGTGTTGGTAGTTGAAGGTTTTGAACTTATCAACAGATTCACGAAAGCTAGATTGATAGAGGGGGTTTTCAGCCATTCGGCTATCAGACGAAGAGATTTATATTTCTTCAATGACTTCTCGAGTTTGAGAAGCGTAGCTTCATTCACCCTTTCTAGAAATTAAAGTTTCTAATTTCTTCTTCCTTTTTTAATTTTGCATTTAAATAAGAGCAAGAACCAATATTGGGCTCGGGCTGAGCCCCTTTTCAGCCAAGCCCCAAAAATGGACAAAAAATTCGGCATTTTCAGCCAATTCTGGCGCCTATCATACAACCAAACTGTTAGCTCTTTTTTGCTCCTCTAAAACGTTGTTTTCAGGGTCTTTTCTGTGACTGTGTCATTTTTCAGAATTTTCAATTTTCAAAATCCATGTTTTTTGACATTTGTCGAAACTCGTCCTAAACTATTTTTAGAAATGACTTCAAACTTGAAATATGCATAGATAGGTCCATTACCTCCTACAATAGTGTAGAAGTATTTTTCGATTTTTTGAGTTTTTGTGCTCAGCGTTGTTCCAACATTCAAAAACTTTTTTTTTTTTTTGAAAATGAAAAAGTGGTAAAAAACTTTTCCAACTCGGTTAGATCAAAATTACTGTAACTAGTAGGGTGGGCAAGATGCATCTTTTTAACTTAGATAATTTTTTGTTTATACTCAAAGAAATTTTTTTCAAAATTTAATTTTTTTTTTTTTTTTTTTGAAAAATTTGGTTAAAGAAGCAAACCTAATGCATATACATAGAAATTATTCAAGTAAAAAGGTGCTCTCCCGGCTACATAATGCCTGAAATTTCATCCATTCGCCAGAACAGGAAAAAAAATTATATGCAATTTTTCATTTCAATCCAAATAAGTGGGTTTGGAAGTTGGACAACGCTCACAAAACTCAAAAAAATCGAAAACGTACTTCTACACTATTGTAGGTATGGAATATTATGCATATTTCAAGTTTGAAGTCATCTTCGAAAAATAGTTTAGGAGGAGTTTCGAAAAAATGTCAAAACATGGATTTTGAAAAAAAATTCTGAAAGAATAACTACAGTCACAGAAAGACCCGAAACAAACGTTTGAGAGAGGAAAAAAGCTACAGTTTGGTGTTTATAGTGGCAAATTGGCTGAAAATTCGAATTTTTTGTCGCATTTTTAGGGGAGGCGGTTGAAAATGGGGCTTCAGCCTGAGCCTATTGGTTCTTGCCCTTCATATATATATATAATTATATTATATATATATATATATTATATATTATATATATATATATTATATTATATATATATATTTATATCTCGCAATTTTGTTGCATAGTTGCCCCTATCTATCTGACTATCTGTATGTTAAATAGACGAAACGTACGAGAAATGCTCGGTTTTGCGGTTCGTTTTTTGTTAAACTTAGCGCTAAATCGTAAGAAAAGCTTACCAACGTAAAGAATTTCCTTAATTCTATAAGGTTGCTATTTTCCCTGTGATTGCTGAATTTGGCATGTTTTTACGAAATGTGAAAAAATATAACGGCGTTGGTAGGCCTTTGATTGAATGAAAAATAATTCATAAATGGCTTTAAATCTATTTCTCCAAATCGATAACTCCTACAATAGTTGGAATATAATTTTTTGGTATATACCATTTTTATTTTTTTATTTCTTTTTCTGAATCGACGGGCTCCATGACAACAGCGATTCTATCTGTTTGGCAAAACAAAAGTAAACCTCGTAAAAAATCGTGTTTGTTTTTGCACGAAATTCAGGCAATCAGGAGTGCAAAGAAGTCTTATGGATGTTAATTAAGGGGAAGATTCAATTTTTGGCTCGGGCTGAGCCTCATTTTCAGCAAATGGACATAAAATTTGGAATTTTCAGCTGATTTTGATCCTATAAAACACCAAACTGACTTTTTTTGCCCCTCTAAAACTTTTAGTTTTGTGTGTTTTTCTGTGATAGTAGTCATTCTTTCAGAATTTTCAAAATTTCAAAAATCCATGTTTTTGACATTTTTCGTAGTAACTTCAGAATTTTTTTTTCGAAATGACAAATTCCAACTTGAAATATGCATAGATGAGTTATCTACAGTACAACTAATTATCATAGAATTTTCGATTTTCTTTATGTTTTTTGTGCTCAGCGTTGTCCAATTTTCAAACCCATTTTTTGGGGATTTGAAAAGTGAAATTGGATTGAATGATATTATTTTTTTTAACTCATCAATCAACATCAATATTTCAGGGCTTGTATGTCCGGGGGCGAGATGCATTTTTTCTTAGATATTTTTTATTGTATATCAAAAGAAATTTTAAAAAAATTTCCCCAAAATTTCTTTTTTTTGAAATTTGTTCCAAGAGCAATCACAAAACTAATATACAAAGAAATTATCTAGGTAAAAAATGTGCATCTCTTCCGACTACATATGCACTGAAAATTTCATCCACTTTGCACGAACAGAAAAAAAATATGTAAGTTTTTCACTTTTCAAGTCCAAAAAAAGTAGGTTTGGAATGCAACGCTGAGCACAAAACTAACAAAATCGAAAATGTTCTATGTAATTATTGTAGGTAATCAGCTATCTATGCATATTTCAAGTTTGAAGTCATTTCGAAAAAATTCTCGGAGTTCATAAGAATCTATCATAACTAAATTTTGAAAAATTAAAATTCTGAAAGAATGACTACAGTCACAGAAAAACACCAGAAAACAACATTTTAGAGGGCAAAAAAAGCTATAGTATGGGAGTTTATATTGTCAAAATCGGCTGAAATTCCGAATTTATGTCAAGTTTAAGGCATTAAAATGAACTCCGGGCTAAGCAGGCAAAATTGAACCTATCCTTAGGATTTAAACCCTCGCGTATCCGCGTGGGCAAATTACCCTCCCCTTTCCGCGTTGGGGCTTTTGAGCACAACTTTTTTTATCACTTTATTTTTTACTAATTTATTATTTTTTTGTCTTTTATTATGTCTATACATTATATATTTTAGACCTTTTGGAGTTGTTCTAGAGTTATTTTTAAAAAATTTCTTTTTTATTATTTTTTAATAGTATTTAAAAATTGTATGTACTTTTGATTTTTTTTTTCCTAAAAACCGTTGTAGAAACCAGACTATAAAGCATATAATCTTTATTTTTGGAATATACATACTAGAATAGTAGTAAATAAAGTCTTTCATATCGATAAAGTCCGAAAGAGTCTTGAAAATTTTTTTTTTTTTTTGGGTAGGAATTAACTTTTTGACAAAATTTTTTTTATAGATTTTGTGGTTTTAGATTTTTTCTATTATATATATATATATATTTATATATATATATATATATATATATATATATATAATATCTATATCTATATTTATATATATATATATATATATATATTTATTCATACTTAGGTATAAATACTCGAATGAGCTAAAGAATGTTTATTTATAAGGCACTTTTTATAAAATAAAAAACACATTTCTAGATCTAAATAGATCGGTTAACATTTATCTATAATAAGATCGGTTATATTTATATATTTTGATATCCTCTTAATTATATATTTTATTTTAAATTATATAAATAGCTATCTATATGCCTATATTTATTTAATATATATAATTATATATATATTATATATATTATATATATAATATATAATATATATATATATATTATATATATATATAAAAAGTTCATTTTATTTTTGTTTAATGTTTGGTAAAATTAAAAAATGGTACATAAGGTTTATAGGTGTTGCATAATGGCAATGCTACATTGCGTAAACAAAACTGCCTCTTTTATAAGAGGAACTAAGAACGATTTATATTCTACAACTGCAGGCATACTTATTATGGAGAACACGTAATGCCGACAGTGTTTGACGACCGATGGTGTATTTTTTACAGCATGCATCCCACATCGGGTTGCAAATGTTCCATTTCCCTAACCTTTGCCTCTCCACCCTGGTGGCTTTAGCTTCATAACACAGCTTGCACCTTTGTTTCTGAGTTTCCCCCTGAGCCACTGCCAGTGGGTTTGCCGGTTGTGGAAGATGAGCGTGTACCTGTGGAAAACTCTGAATGATAGATGTTTTTATCAAATTGCTCAGTTTCCCACCCGTTTGAAAACGTTGTATGGAATGAGGCATGATGAGAGCTCGTGCTAGCTCGTCATAAAAAGATATCCTCATCCCATGAGCCCTCTTCCTCCATTTTTCAGGTGAAACTCTTTGGTTTTTGATATTATAAATGATAAAGGAATTGAGGGTAGCGATGTCCACAATGCTAAAAAACCAGGTCAAAGGCCAGCGAAGGGTCCCCCGTCTACACGAAAATCGACGCACCATTTGATCATCGTTGTCGACGGCCCCCATTGTAGTGTTATAGAACTCAATGACCTCTGGTCTTTTTTTATCATTCGGTATACCTCTATAACTCTCAGGTACATTGAAGTTACTGTGCATTGTGGACAGTAGGGTGACTTGCGAAGCAGGTTTGTTTTTGGTGACATATGAAGCTAGGAGAATAGGTGTGTCTTTTAGACCTTCTACGGTCTTTTTCGCCCTTACAAACATTGTGGAATGTAAATCTCTATTCTTGGGATTCTTCACTTCCTCGGGTAGATGTCTACGGTTGTTGTTGATAGTTCCAACCATTGTAATTTTTTTTCATATAAATTTGATGCAACATCAATAGCGGTGTAAAGTCTATCTGTTGTTACATTTCTGTTACTATTATAATATGGACGTAGTAGGTCTATTGCTACCTCTGAAGGCTTTTTGGCTGGAACGTCGCCATGAGCCCCAACATAGGGTGCTGTTTTCAGTACTAATTTGGTCTCAACATCGGAAAGCATCCTAAGAAGTAGACCGTACTTACCCGGTTTGGATTTTATGTAGACCCTAAATGGTGCATTCCCTCTAAATAAACATAGCATTTCGTCAATGCATAAGTTTACCCCAGGTCTATAGTTTGATTCTAAGGTGGTATTGAAAAGGTCAAACACTTCCCTCAGAGGCTCCAGCTTGTCTGGATTTACTAGTCCAGCTATTCTTCTTTCTCTTCTGGCCTTTTGATCGTCGAAGCGAATTAGAGTCAACAATGCTCTAAAACGCCTCTTCGACATGGCCGCTCTATAAATTGTTCTACCATTACTTGGGCACCAAAGACGAGCAAGATCCTGTTTGGTGTCGTGATTTGCTCCCATTACGATCAGTACTCCTAGGAAAGCTTTGATTTCTTGGACGTTTGTCTTACAATACACCTTCTTGTCTACTATATCTTTAGATGCCATCAATTCTTCTGCAAATTTGTTGGTGTATTTTTCAATGCAGGTAAGAATTTCTGGTGTCATATAGGCTTCAAAGCATTCCAGAGGAGTTTCTGCTAATTCTGCTGCTCCAGTGACTTTTGCTCTTTCAGTCACTAGATTTCTTGCCCTAGTTCTAGCACTGTCCAGGCTTTTGGAAGACCAAATGTACCCTGTTTTAGCTTTATAAAGAATTTCATCATCTTCAGCAGCGGAAATATTTTGGTCTTGTTCTTCTAAAGCAGTTACTTCCTCTTCTCCTGCCCCTTCATAAATATATTCATCGTCACTTGCTCTTCCTGATTGTGGAGGCTGAGCATATGAAGAATCGGACGACGAATATATATCACTAACCCTCAATGTCACTTATATGTCGCTGACTTCGATCGCCCAAAGTACGGCATTTTTGGGTCTGAGTGACCTTCGCAACCCACTAGATGTGGATGGTTCCTCGGCTATTAGAACATCAGCGCTACTTCTATCTTTAGCTGGTGGGGCAGTTTTCTTTGCAGCTTTCTTAGGTGTCTGAAAGAGAAAGCTTTCATAAATACCTCTGAACAGAAAACAGAAATGAAAATAATGGAAACCTTTTGAAAACGTTATATCAAACACTTACATAATCAATACGAATCATTGCATCTGATGGCTTTTCGGTGGTGCGCCTCCTTTTTAGATAACAGTCGTAGGCTGAAGCCTCCGAAGAAGCAGAGGGTTTTGGTGGACCAGGCTGAAAACAAAACACTTGGTAAACAACATTGATCACAAGTAATGAAATGAATAAAAACGAATGAATACTTTTTGTACAATGCTTACATAAAAGACTTTTCTCGATATGGCCTGTTCTGGTGTCGTCTTTTGGAAACGTGTCCGTTTGAATGATTCACTAGCTTCGTCATCGGAAGAGGAAGATGAGGGAGTTGAGGTCTCTCTAAGCTGCATATAAATATGAAAAAAAGATACATAAAAAAGAAATTCATTCTACACATATATTAGTTTATAATATGAAAGCCAACTATTCGTAAAATGAAATAAAAAAATTATTTACAACATGAAAGAAACATTTTCATTGAAAAGTAAGGCAATAAAAAAATTGCGTAAAGATATTGACCTTGTTATTCTTCTGTGACAGAACAAAAATAGAAAAATTTATAGAAACAGAGGGGAACTGTATTTCACGATGATTGTACCATGAGTATTTCTCCGAAGAATTTATCTTACGCACCAAATTTCCGCCTTCAACACGTTGTCATAAAACCTATCCCACTCCCAAGATACAATTTTGTTCTTAGAACAACTAACAGGGTAGCCCTCATTGTGTCGCAACACTCCAGACCTTAACCTATATTTCTTGCGCTTTGGCCACATACTCTACATAACAGAAAATATCTCAACAGGTGTTGCGCTCCCTTGGAGTCTAAAAGAAACTCTATAATGTTGCAAAAAATCACTGATATTAATATTTATATTATATATATATATATATGATATAAGTTATATATATAATATATGATATATATATATATATAGTATATATTATTATTTGTAATATATATATATTAGTATATAGTATATAATATATATAATATATATATATATATGTAGTGAATGGTATTGCATTATGTTGTAAAATAGGCCGAGGTTAGATTCCGATAACCAGTCAAAAGCGGCACGATTCGCGATTCCGTTGCCGATTCCGATTCGCAATTCTTTAATATATATATACCTATAGTATATATATAATTATTATATGTTATAGTATAGTATACTAGTATACTATATATAATATAATATAGTATATATATATATATATATTAGTATATATATAGTATATATATGATAGTATATAAGTTTATATATATATATATTATATATATAATATCATATTATATATATATATATATATATTAATGAGTAATATATATCTATATAGTAATATATATATATTATATATATAGTATGCCAATTTTTTGCTAAATCAACTAATTTTAGAAATATTTAAAACCTTAATAAAGTTAATGTTATAGAATGCTCTTATATTTTATCTTTGCTAACAGAAATATGTTAAGCTTAATTAGGCCTTTTTATTTATTTAAGCCACTGAAAGTAATTAGCAATATTTAAAAAATCTTACAATAAATGAAGAAATTTTTGTTCTTTTTTTGTTTAAAAAAAAAATTGCCTTCAAATAATAAGGAATTTGTTGTTGCAAAATTTATGCATTATTATTTGTAGTTAAAGTATGACTTCTTAAGTTGTAGTGCAAAAAACATTAACATTTCTTTCTCGCCGTTTCTGAGTGCATCCGATTTTTTAGGAATAAATTGATCCTCCAATTCTGGAAGAGTCTTTCCCTTTCCACGGAAAAGGGGACGAGCTTGAATATGCTGAAAGGCAAGGACACCCAAATGCTGAAAGGTGCCTTTATCGGATGACCACCATTTATAAGGGAACTTTCTGGAATTTTTAAATAAGTTCATATTTTTATATGGCTGATTTCTACTTTTATAGAGCATCTTTAATTTTTTCAATACTATGAAAGAAATACCTCATAAAAAAAAGAGTTTCTTTGCTGTTTTAGTCTTTTTCTCTCTTAAATTCCGAGAAAAACCACTTTCAAAACTGAAGTTAAGACTATTTTCTTCAGCATCACTTTTTTAGTCAACTAGTCCTGTGCATGAGAAAGAATCTGAAAAAATTGGTTTAAAGGTAGTGGAAACTGTTGTTCCTTTCCTTTATGCAACATATATATCTTCGTACATCCATTTCTTAAGAATATCTCTTTCATTTTATATTGTTATAATCATGCCTCAAAGGAATGTAATTTTAAAGGCGTGATCAAAGATAGGTAGGCAATCACAAGATTCTTATGCAATAAAGTAAATGCTTGAATCTATTTTTTGACTGAATTTTTCCCATGCTGAGTACTGTAGAACGTAGATCCCTCAAAGTAGTTATTGTTTTTCTGACTCTTTTACAGAAAAATGCAAATCATTTTCAAAATATTTGGGAGTATTGCGATGCCATTGATGTCCTTGGTGGCTCAGATCTGAAACTGGGTTTAAAGTAGACGAAACTGTTTTCCCTTTCCTTTATAGCAACATATAGTCTTCGCAACATCCAATGTGCTTAGAATTGCTTCCACTTTTTATATTGTATAATCACCTCAAGGGAATTGTAATTTTAAAAGCGTGGATCAAGATAAGGTAGCAAGCACAAGATTCGCTTACCAGTAAAGTAAATGCTGAATCTTTTTTTAGCTGGATTTTTCGGCATGGGCTGATACTGTAGACCCAAGTCACTCAAATAGTTCTTTTTTTCTCTGACTCTTTTCAAAAAAAAGAAAAGCAAATCATTTTCATATTTGGGATTATTGCGGATGCCATTGATTCCTTGTGGGCTCAATAAATTGTACAATTCAACAGAAATTTTTAAAGTATTTTTTAGCAATTTTTCAAGAACTGTTCCATTGTTTCTAAGCATAGAGGTTTTGAATGATCACTGCCAGAGCCGATGCAATAGTAAGAATTCTTGTTCGAAAAATATTTTTGAAAGCTTATGATACTGGCTATTACATCTTGGTTTGTATATCCTGATAAATCTGTGCTGTGGTAAATTAAATTCTAAGTGTTGATATCTTCTTACTTGGAAAAGTAGCTTTGGGGCGCAGTGATTAAAATGAACTCACGATTCTTTGGCATATGAATATATTTTTTTAACGTCTCTTTCGTTCAAATATGGCAGTCATTGAGAACTAGTGCCAAAGAGTGTAAAAAGCAACGGTAATTTTCTGGAAATCCTGCTTGTGTAACCTCCCTGGGGCATATTAGGTTGTGTTACTCGCCTTACTATAACATGAATTTTATTAGCAGGATATCCCAAGATTCTTCCTAACATGTTGAAGCACCAATCACTTATATTAATCGCTCGGTGGTGAGACATACGTGAAAAGGTGAACTCGAAGGATAGCACATAATGTATATTCAATACTCCAATTAATTACAAACCTTCAAGGCAAATAGTTTCACTGCTTTCACTTACGAGTTCACGTTTATATAATTATCAAACATATTACAGTAGACATGACTAACCGAAACACATTGCCAATGTCTCGCCTGTCGTGAAATCCTAGAAAGTGATATCTTAGGCAGTCGTACGTAAAAGATGGCGCCGCTCTAAGGTCCAGTTTTTGCGTTTAATTAAATAGAATTCATGAATGAAACTGAAATTAAAAAATCAATACGGCTAGACTTCGAATATCAATTGTTTTTGAAAATTACAAAAAAGATCGAAGTAAAAATTATTTTGCAGGATATGCTAAGCGCGAAAGAATCGGTCAAAGGAAGTCGGTATAATTTTTGCCGATTCCGATTCCGATCCGATTCCGGAAAAACAGCCGATTCCTCCCATTCCGATTCCGATTCGGATGCGGATGTTACCGGCATCACTAATATATATATAATATAAATATATATATAGTAATATATATAATATATTATATATAGTATATAATAGTATATAATATAATATATAATATATGATATATCATAATAGTATATATATAGTAAGTATATAGTATATATGATGATTATAATATAGTATATATAACTAACTATAATATATGAATATATATATATAGTATATATATACGGTATACTACATATAATTATATATATTATATATCTATATATATCAGTGATTATATATATAGATAGTAATATAGTATAACCTATATATATATATACTATAAATAATATAATTGTTATATATATGATATATATATAGTATATATACGTATTATTATATATAATATATATATATTATAATATTATATATATTATAGTTATTATATACTATAGTATCTCTCTCAACAA
>JABUQX010063356.1:0-14878 GCA_015478945.1 Trachelipus rathkii
CTAACAATTTCTCTTTTTTATAATCATGCAAAATTTCCAGTATTTAATATTATTTGAGATTTTATTTGCAATATATATATATATATATATATATATATATATATATATATATATATATATATATATATATATATATATATATATATATATATTTTCATTGGTATATCTATATATATATATATATATATATATATATACTATACAGTGTTGGAGGGGTTACCGGAGAAAATTGGACAGGTATTAGCAGACATCAAATTAATGAATAAAATATAATATACTGTACATGATGTAAACCCTATGCCAGAGTAAATTAGAAAAGCATTCAAATGTTTAAAAATGTACCTGTAAACAACTTAATAATTTCAAAAACTTATCAAATCTAGATTAATTGATGCCAAATATTTAAGTTATAGGCCTGCATAAACATATTCTTTTTTCAAATGTCACGGTATATCACTAACTGTACTTGGTAACTCATACAACACTTCGAGGTCAATAACGCGTATGGCATACATAATGTATTATATATTTTTGTTGCATTCGATGTCAGCTATTAACTGTCCAATTTTTTCCCCGAGATAGCCCTTCCACTCTGCACATTTATTTGTGCGTGTGTGTGAGCACGTGTGGGGATTGTTTCGAAATTAATGTCATTACTTATTTTGTTTTAACTTACTGCAGCGAACCCATTGGGCATAGTGGTTGCTCAAGCCACAGTCCCTTTTATCATCAATGAAGAGGAAGATAATGTTCCACTCAACAACTACATCTGGATGGGCTTTGCCGTCATCTGTTTGATTTTGACCTTTTTCTGTTGCACAAGGTATTACTCATTAAATCTAAAATAATAATAATAATAATAATAATAATAATAATAATAATAATAATAATAATAATAATAATAATAATAATAATAATAATAATAATAATAATAATAATAATAATAATAATAATAATAATAATAATAATAATAATAATAATAATAATAATAATAATAATAATAACAACAGGGAAGTGCAAAATCAAAACTTTAAAATTTATAACAATTTAATAATAATATTTTTAATTATAAATACTAAAAATAATAATAATAATAATAATAATAATAATAATAATAATAATAATAGTAATAATAATAATAATAATAATAATAATAATAATAATAATAATAATAATAATAATAATAATAATAATAATAATAATAATAATAATAATAATAATAATAATAATAATAATAATAATAATAATACTTTTGTTATTTGCCGTTGAAATTTTCTTACATAATATAACTTCATTTTTTATATAAATTTCTACTTTTTGTTTAACCTTCTCAAATGCTTATCGATTATGTTCATTAATCAGTTATTGAATATTGATCAGTCGATGATACTATTACATAAATCAAGTAATTTACGTTTCCTGTGAATAAATTGCGATTGTCTTTGCTTTGGGATTACGATTTCAGTCTTGATAAAAATTATGACTCGGATTCTAATTCTTGCTCCATCATAATATTTAAACAATTTTTGTTCAAGGCATTAGGGATTTTAAATAAAATGTTTAGTGAATATTACGACTCTGCTTCTAAAACATAATACTAGTATAAGTTTTTTTTTAAATCAAATCTTAAAGAAATTTTTAATAATGTATTTCTGAATTTTAAAAATAATGGCAATTATGATAAGCGAAGAAAACTTTTAACAAAGAATTTTGACTAAATTTAAAAACATTTTATAATAAAATTTTAAGAAAAAAAAGGAATAAATGCCCAATAATTAAATTTATTGATAACTACCCTGTATATATTTGTTAGAGGAAATTTTGTGATTTGATTATAATAAAATAGTTACACCGGTCAACAAGAAAATTCTTTCCGACTTTAAGATAGTCAAATCTTATTTGCTTTTTATGTGGTAAAAAAGACCCCGATATTGAAAGCTATCATTTAGCTCTCATTTTCATGAAAAATAGGATTTTCCGTAATGAATCCGTGAAAAATTCCAGTTTTGCCACAAAAAAAATTCAGTTTAAAAAAATGGTGTTGGCAACACTGATTGTGCGTTCTTATACTAAGAGAGGTCATTCGGATGATCTACTTTGCTTTGTTGTACTTACTGAATCTTAAATCTTGTGAGTCTTCTGTTAATTTAAAAAAAATGAGCTCGTGTGAATCATCTGCTTTTCTAAATAATTCGTTCGTCTGAATCCTTTGTTATTCCTAATTTCAAATTAATTAAATTTCAAGAGGTCACTTACATATGTTAAAAGTGTGAAGTGATTTGTGCATCCCAGAAACGTGAAATTACCCTATTAATCAAAAGCATATTACCATTATTTTGGTTATAAAATAGGAGAACATGATAAATCCTGGTCACCACACATTTGCTTTAATTCGTGTCTAGTAAATCTCAGTGGTTGGCTAAATAATAAAGTATAGTCAATGCCATTTGTGTGCCCATGATATGGCAAAAATCAATCAACAGCATAAGTTATTGTGATTTCTGCCTAATTTTTCTTTTCAACATTGAATATCGAGAAAGAAAAAGCTGATCATCAGCTCTTCATATATACCATATACTATCAGTAGCACACGAAGAGGATCTGCCTGTTCCTATCTCACCAAAACATTACGTCTTAGAACCTGACGAAGACATGGAGCGAGGTTGCAAAGTACATCTCGAGTCTTTACAACAAGAACTTAATTTTACACCAGAATCAACCTCGTCCAGTAAGCCACATGAAATTTCGAAAAATTAATCTACATAGTTTAATTCGGAATCTGGAATTACATATAAAACATGACTGAACTGCTTGTATTCAGGCTTCGCTAGTGGAATTTCCTGGAACAAAATATTGAAGTGTGTGTGTGTAGAAACCGACAAAAAGACTTGACTCAATTTTTCAAAAAGAAAAACAGCTTTGTTGCTTGCATTGATGTAAATGATCTGATGATATCTTTGAGATTGAAGCATAATCCAAAAGACTGGAGACTTTTCATAGACTCGTCTAAGTTAAGCTTGAAAGTAATTTTGCTTCACAATAGATATTCACAGCCGGCTGTTTCTGTAGTTCATGAGGTGCATATGAAGGAGGCCCATGAAAATATGTAATTGCTTCTTGGAAACATTAAATTTAAAGACGACCAATAACAGATATATAAAGATCTAAAGGTTATTGCTATCTTACTCAGAATGCATTTAGGGTATAGTAAGTATCCCTGCTTTATCTACGAGTACGAGTAGGACAGTCGGGATAGGGTTTCACACTACAAAATTCACATTCTCTGACAAATAATGAAAAAAAAAAAAAAAGAAAAAGAAAAGTTGCACCGAAAAGTAGAGAACTGTCTCATGAAACTCTTGATATAGACATCTTCTTATCAGATAACTACCTTCATGAAAATTTGAGGTCCCAATACCTTTCAAGGATCGCGCAATTTTCAGGAAGGTAGTTTTCTGCTAAGATGACTTTATATACCAAGTTTCACGAAAATCCGTGAGAGTCGGTGCAGGTCACAGCCGGATTTGTCAGAGAATGCAGGAAAAAAACAATAGCCTGAAAGGAAACTTAGTTGCCTGTGATAGAATTATATTACCATCTTTATATGTTAATTTTTAGGTAGAAAATTCCCACATCTGAGTGATGCTAAGATCAAGGTGGCAATCTTTGCTTTCCTGCTTTATCATCAATGTATAAGGACAAAGTCTTTAATACTGTTGTTCAAAGGGATTAGGCTTGAAAAACCTTCACATCTGCTGTTGACAACTTGGGGAATCATAAAACCAAAAACTATGATGTACCTTTTAATGAACTCCCGACAACATACTGAGAATGAGGTTGTAGTATGTCACTCAAAATACATTTTGTTCATTCCTATCTTGACTTCTTCCCATACAATTGTAATGGGGTGAGTGACGAACATGAGAAGCGCTTCCATCAAAACATTTCAGTCATGGGAAGAAGGTTTCAGGGTAAGTGGAACACCTCTCTGCTTGCTGACTATTGTTGTAAGGTGACAGAAGTTGCTCCAGAAGTTGACTACAAAGGACAAACAAAAAAACAGAAATGTTCGAGATTTTAGGCAAGTGTCCCATATATATTTAAATGAAGAGTGTATACAACTAGTATATACTAATAACACTTAATACATGTCACAAATACTAACATATATGCGTATCAAGAGTTATTAATACTATATTACAAATGGAAATTAAAAGGAATAAAACTGAGTTATGAGATATAAACTTAGGTTAGTAAGATGCGGGAGTGCTTTTAGAATATAAAAAAATTTAGTTTACAAAAATTTATAATTGCTTCTTTATTACATATGTAAATAAGAAGTAATAAAATATATAGTTTTATCCTGCGTATAAAGTTAGTTTATTATGATACTATATATATAGTATCTCGTTATGATATGTATATATGTTATAAGGCATGTTATAATCAATTATAGAAATCATAATGAAGTATAAGATATTATACTCAATAAAAAACTAATGCTAAGGAATGATGGTTTCATGCGTTCCCGTATGGTACTAGTATAAAACTAAATGTTCCTCTTGCGGCGTATTCGAAGCTCTGGCCAAGAGGGGGGAAATTTAGTTTACAAAAATTAATAACACTTGCTTATTTATTGCGAGAGATTAAGATAACTGACCCAGTTGACATTAATAGTATAATATATGAAGATTATAGTATTATATATATATATATAATAGTATATTTAATTATATTCATATATCATATATTACTATGATATATAAGTTATAGTAACTTACCATTTTTCAGAGCTCGTGCTTTACCTCGTTCGATGCTAGGGGGTAACACGGGGCACGGAAATGCGAACTCTAAGGCCGCTATCTCCAAACCATAGCGCTCCCAACGTGTTCGCATGTACCGAGTTTTTTAATTCTTGGCTCCGCTGGTAGATAAACTAATCTCAACTGCTACGCGGCAGTGATTTGAACCAAGTGCGTCCTCCCCTATTATACTTATATATATAGATATATATATAGATAAGTACTATAGTTATGTATTATATTCTCACAATCTAGATATACTAGATTTCAATTCCTTTTATTAACTATTACTATACGATATCCGTAGATCATTATATCTTAGCAGAGCACATAGGAAACTTAAGTTTCTTAGAAAACATCCCGAGAGGAACTAAAAAAGTTTATTTCGAGGTTTTAACCCTGAACATTTAGTTCGCGTTGAGATTATTATATATAATAGTAGATATAGATGTTTAGTATAATATTATTTCATCTCTTCAGCAAGACACAAATGTAAGCATAATACTGGTTCTGATATATTAGTATTTACTATCAGTTAGAGATTAACGAGACTAGAAGGCATAATATCGTGAGATGAAGTGCGGAGATATGAGTATCTTATGGAATATTAAATTAATGATTAATTTTTATAACAATAATATATTAACTTATTATAAACAACTAAGAATTTTTTTTCCTTTCCTATGGTCTTTAGTTATACTTTCTAGAAAAATAACAAGTCGCAAAAAGATTTCAAAAAAAGTAATATTATCCTTGGTATTTGAAGGAGAAATGTATCTACAACTTGTTGACAGTGAGTCTACGGAGAATGAGCCATTCATATAAATCTGTCTAAAAATATGACAAGATTTTTCTATTGATGCACATCTATTATAGCAACATATCCGCATGTATAACTGTCATTACTTTATCCATAGTTAAAAGAAAGGACTTAGAACTCTGATACTCAATTTTATCGTGCAGAATTTCGTAACAGAGCTGTACTGTACTGGTGGTGCAGTGATGGCTGGGCGAGTAGTTATACATCAAAAGTTACTTTATTTGCGTCGATCGTTAGAAAGAATAGAGGTTTTTCACTGATCTCCTTTAGTCATGTGTGAGATCTATAACTTAAAGATCTTTGCATTTTTACATACCTGCAGTATTTTCTTGATTCCTTTATAGTATATATATATTGTTACCAAATAGGAACAAACCAAAGAGAAGGGTAAGTTAGAAGCTCTTCTTCTCTCTAATGACCTTCTAAGTGTGTAAAAACTATAAAAATGAAAGCTGTCTTTATTCTCTTATAATACTCATCGATTGTTAAAAGTAGCATGTGGAAAGGATGTATGATGTTATTAAGATATAATATAATTATATAGTATATCAACTACCTTTTAAAGCGGTGCTTTATCCCCTAATGCTCAGGGGTAATACATCACGGGGGGACCACAGGAAATATCGAACTCTAGAGGCCGGCTTACTGCAAACTCATGGCGCAACCAACTGTGTTACGCATAGTCAGAGTTTTAATTCTTGATACTTCCTGATTGAGTAGTAGAGTATTAAAAACTTAGCTACAGATCCTGTTCTACGGCGGAGGATTTTGATACCACTAGTCCTCGCTCGTATATAATATTAATATCATAGTACTATATATATATAGTATATTATATATTATAGTATATATGTATAAATATATGATTATATTATATATTATAATGTATATTAGTATATATATGATATATATATTAATATATTATATATATAATATATATGTATTTATAGAAGGCATAATACTAGGAAACATGGTTATATGGAATACATAAATGATATATATTTATAGAAATAAATATATTTATTAAAACAAATAGACATGTCAAATACTATATGCAATGATGGAATATTCACAATATAGAGCAGTAGTTGCAAAATTGATATTAAATAAAAAGAGATGTAACTTATTTTTTAAGGCAATTAGTTATCACATATTAGTTCTTTAGTTATAATCAGTAATTGTCCAAAGCAAATTTTCTTTTATTTGTGTACAGGTACACTCATCATAAGCCAAGCATCACGCTATAACGCCTGTCATCGTGTCCATAGTAGACATATAGAAGCCAGAGTCTTGATGCCTTCGCAGAGTCCGCTAATAGAGTAGCTCGTACTGGTACTTGAGGTGGTGCAGTGGTCAGTGGGCGAGTAGTTAATCAGATCAATGCCTTTTTTCGTCTGAGACGTGAAAGAAAAGGATTCGTGTCCTTCTGATTAGTAGAACTTGGGTAGAAAACAAGATCTTTTAGCTTTATCTTCCAGTATTATACTCAGTTTTACTGTGTCCTCACTTACGACAAATCGTTCTGTATCCAAGTTCTAGCTTTCTATGCTTACTATGACTTCCTTAAGTGGTGAATATTATACTATTAATATTATAGTATAGCTATGTCTTTTCACTTTAACTTCATCGATTGTTTAATGAGTAGCTATAATGTGATATAAGGATGTATACGATTTGTTATGCACTAACAGTGATAATTTTCAGTAGAAACCTTAATTTCTAAAGAAAGGTTATAGAATTCCAGTATGAATCGGAAGTTATTTAGACGATACTTGCTCCTAGAGCTCCGTGGAATTTTGCTCGGATGGTTCTAGCGGTGCTGCTGCATATCCAAGTTATCACAACAACTTGGTATATTTCAGATCAAGTCCAGTATGCATGTACAGTCGATTTGGATTAGCCTTCTTTTTAAACATTCATATCATCGGTGATTTTTTTCTTCATCTCTTTCGATGTGCTGCCTTAACGTCCTAACCATTTTTATGATGTTGAGTATGCTGCGTCGAGCGTTTTGAGCGATATTCAAGAGTATATGAATTGAGTGCATTTTCACAACTGGCTCTAACAGTGCGCAAGAGTACTTTCGCAGATTCAATATCATAGCCATGTATGAAATGATCCGACTTCTTAAATACATAAGAATCTGGGCGCCCCCCCGGTGCCGAATGCAACTGGAAAAGCGCTTTTTCCTGTGGAGGTGCATCTCCCTTCAAGGTGGAAATTCGGTTTCTAATGCTTGCAATTGCAGTCGCACAATAGTGGCGCCTTAAAACTCTGATGCACTTCGCGTGTTGTACTATAGAGAGAATGTCCTTCGGAAACAGAACTTATCTAAGATGCAAATTAGAACAGTTTGAGTGACTGCTCACTCCAGTAAAGAGGGTTTCTCTTATATTAATTAATTAAAGTTAAAATGACCTATGAAACACAACTATTAGCAATAATAAAGAAAATAACTGCATTGCGCATATAATTAATCAAATAGCAAAAATTAACGTTTTTAATTAAGTAATATTTTCTTCAATATTAAAAACTTTGGAGTTGCCTTGTATTAGTATATCAGGCTTAAGGTAGTGGTATCTCCCAGTAGTCTTGCGTTCACCCAGTTTAGGCCTGACCACTTATGAGTCGAATGCCATCTGACGTACTTGTTCAAGAACAACATAAAGTGAAGGTATAAGGATTTAGAGCTAGAAAAGAAGTGTGTAAGATGTTAAACACGAAAAGATAGACATTAGGACCTAAACGGCTGGTCCGCTAATGTTCAGAATATTAAGGGTTAGGACCTGTGAGCTTGAAAACAAGAACCTTAACCTTATAGTTTTCGCTTAGTACGTTTCCTTTCTATCTTTAAGTAAGGCATAAAATACTTTGGCCTAACTAGAACTAATGTTAAATAATCACAAATAAAATACTGGTTACTGCACAAGAATAATGTATACTACTTCAACAGTAGCATAGATGCTCATCACAAATAGATAAGAAGATATGATTCACGACTTCACTGTTAATTAATTGAGCTCTTCAGTCTTTTCAGAGTCCGCTTCGTTTTTAAGTTACAAAACACCCTTGATTAGGCGTTGCCAAGGGATTATACTTGTGCAAAACCCAAAAAAGTCTCCTAATGTTAGTGAAAAACTACGAGTGACAAAAATTCCCTTTAAATTTTTTGTAACTATGTTTTAAAATCCCTTAGTTGTTCTATAAACAATCAATTAATTAGGAAATGATGGAGATTTTAATTCAGAATAATTATTCTTAAACCTCCCAAAAAAAGAATTTGCTGAATAGAACACAAGAACAAAGAAATGCTTCTTATCTTCCTTTCATCATCATAACTCCAGTTATTTGGAGTGACGAAGCAATTTTTAAAACCACATATACAGTTGAACATTGGCCGCGAATGAGCAATCAGCATGAGTTCTAGCATGAATGCCCAGATATTCTAGTAAACAAATATAAACTTCATATGCAGAGACCAAATTAAAGTATTAAGTAGTTACTAAACAAGAGATCAAGCCATATGATTGTTACTGTTACCTTATTAGCAAAATAGTACATTAATATCGCAATCACTCACAGAAGACACAATGCAGAACCAAATTTTTAAATATGCATTAGTCAATTTTAAAGGAGGTCTCACTCATAAGACTAGTAATATGTAATCAAAATAAATAGAGCAAGCTAGAGTAACTTCCAAGTAAGGGATTTTATCATATGAGTAACACCATGTTTAGAGATCTATAACGATTGTTTGTAATACATGATAGTAATTTCAAAAGCGAGAAAGGAGACTCATTTAAGTAAACTTGACTATTTGTGGTTCATGGCACAGGTTTTAAGAATCAGAATAGCTGAAATGGTAAGTCATTACAGATCTGGAGACTAACATGTATGTTTATGTTTGTTTTAAAACTAATAGTAGTATTTGTAGTAGCTACATGGGGTCAGAAGATGTTTGTTATATTATATATTTGATAAATGGACCGAATGCCAATTACCATATAGTAGTTAAATGATAAATACATCAATATATCTCTAGTAATGTCAGATGAGTAGGAATTTTGTATTTGATATCTTTTTGTAAAACCGAATAACAATATGGCGCTAATGTATTACATCAAATAAAGTGAACTTAAAGCCAGACACTATTGATCAATAATAGGGGATAATGTCAGCAAACAGATTTACAGAAGCCATACGGGTAGAAACTTAAGAGCTTAGAGTGTGTATATAAAAAAAGACGATATGTGAGCGTACGATATAAGTTAAAATGAGAATAAAGAATATTGTACTTATTATCTCTTAAAAATATGCAGCAAGAGGTAGTGATACAAGTGATGAGGTTGTAAACCAAGTAAAGTACGCAAAAATATGTATCTATCAAAACTTTTTACAGTGATATTTATGAGTAAGAAAGTGACACCCACCGAGACTTCATGTAGTATCAAGGCCATGGTTCAAAATACGCACGAAAACCGTAGTAGGTATCGTTAATCAAATATCTTCGCTCAATAAGAACAAATTTATTTTAACGTTATTTTTTTTAAGCAAGGAATGGCAACTCAATCAAGCTGATGGTGGCTAAATATTAAGCATTAGTACAGAGTATGTAATGGTAAATAAAATAGTTCTAAAACGCAAGTACGGTCCATATATGACAGCTTGAATATTAAAGGGGAAAACAGTGGCATAATGTATCTGTTAACTATGGTAAACCAAAGTGCCAAACTAGATGAAGGACCGAAACAATGATATATAGGGACAAAGTAAATTTTAAAAGCACACAAAGGACAACAAGCAATTGAAAGGACCGAAAAACATTATGTATCTCTAGTCAAGGATCAAGTAAAGTTTAAAAGGCTCATAGGCCAAATTAATGAAGGACAAGACATATATATCTTATAGTATCAGGTATGGTTACGTAGAGGCTCAAAGGAGAGTAGATGGAAAGGAACATTATATAATAGTAGGAGAAAACGAGTGTCGAAGTCAATATATTCGTTATAAGAGTCCCAAAGCGCACAAATAATGAAGGACAAAACCAGTAATATTACAGGTCATAGTAGAGTTTAAAAGCAAAGGCCAAATAATGAAGGATCCAAACAATGTATTATATGTATAGGTCAAGTTATAATTGTTTAAAAGCCAATCAGGCCAATATAATTGATAGGGACCGAACATATATTATATATTATAGTGGGTACACAAGGTATATAATGTTTAAAGCCAAAGGACGCCAGAATAGGAAAGAACCAAACATACTCGATACTGGATAAGGGCAAGAATATAATGGTTTTAATTAGAAAGCAAAAGCCAATTATTGTGTAAATGGTTGTTACAGACACAACGTAAAGCAATAGGAAATACCGAGTCTCATAATTAAAGAAAGATTGTGTCGCCAGTTCGTTCATTCTTTGGATTAGTGGAAATCTATTGTGAGCTTAAAAGGCCAAACCATCATGTGTCAGAATATATAGAGTACGAGGATGTTTAAACAAGGAGAGACTCAACTGACCAAGTTTATCATAATAGAATGAGGAATCCTTAAAACAAATTTCTTGTATCCGCCGAAACTTGTCTGACAACGATGTGGAGTCTAATAAAATTAAAGCGAAAGAGTCGAACAGGTGTTACCTTACGAATTAACTATTATTTATCTTCAGTAAATATATTAGTAACCTCATTTAATGTAATTAATCTTAATAACGTATACACGTATAATATATAATTTTATGAATATCAATGTTAGAAATATTTAAAAATGATTCAGGGCAGAAGCCAGCGAAAATATTGAGTTATTGGGTAGACGACAAGGCAAAGATTGGATAGCCAACTGTACCTTTGAACAGGATTCTTTAGGAAAAAATCGTAGCACAAACGTTATTTAATTAGGCCGAGATTATCTGTTCTTACAGATGAGTGAGTTTCCTAGACAATAACAAAGTAATTAGTAAAGAATATTAAATTAAATGTCTTCAAAATAAGATAAGCTTAGTGAAATGCTTTAAGTATGGGACAATGGATAAAGAGTCAGCTCGAGACAAGAAAAGTTGAGCAATCTTATGAATGGGACTCTGCGTTTACGAGTCATAAAGAACTTTAATATACAAGAGGATATTATTATAAGCGTGCAACACGATCCCCATCAACAGCTTCGGGAGAAGAAATAAGCCGATAAAATATACTAAGTGCAGGCCATCGTGAGAAACCCTATAATTACAGGTTATGGACGGTATATTTGGATTTTAAGACGCACTCAAACATGTGTTGGCTGATACAGACCAATTATGAATCCCCCATTTACTTATGCGGTTGCAGAAACTCTAAATATGTGAGAATTGACGAATTTAGAATATGGACCGATTGACTAGCTACTGATCGTATAGATACTCGAGCATCATGTAGCTATGAAATAAGAGTAGAAACTTATAGCACCAATACTAGTATCAGAACAGATATGAGATGTGAGCTTCTAAATTCTCTAAGTACTAAAGTAAAATGAATATTAACCTCTGATAGATTAAAAAAATAGGTATAAGGTACCTAAAGTCAGATTAGAATAAGTGAATAGATATAATACTCTCATCATTAATCACGATGTCGTAGCCAAAGTAATGTTAGCTAATGCTTTTAAGGAAGAAATTTCCTGATTAAATTACCCATTACAAATCAGCTTTATGAGTAAGTAGATCTTATTTTATGATGTAATGGAGTAGCATTGGTCGTAAAGAGTTATTAGCGACATTAAATCACCATGACTTGAGTATGATAAGTACATCTTTTTATGATGTAGAGTAGCATTATTTATGATAAGATTTAGCATCTAGTATTTAGATTAGATTATGAAACATATGATAGATGATATTGATAGGCATAGCATAGATATCAAGATAAAGGAAAAATATGTATTGAAACTTCATTGTTTGAAGTATAAGAGGTAGTTAATAATGGTGAGTAATGTGGTTGCTTTATTTAAGAGGAGATGCACTCCAACTAGAATAATAATAGGAACAATTTATAGTAAAATGCAGGGAAATACTTTAGCTTTACAATACTGTTGCTATTAGATTGAAGAGTAAATTTATAATATTCTTACAGCACTAAATAATAGATTTTAATCACTGAATATAATTATTGAGCGAATTATCCTCCTAAAGCTAAAAACTTAATATTTATTTGAGTCTAATAAATCATATATAAGATTACTAAGTAAATCACTCTCTTAATGTGTTTGAACTTTTAATAGTCTTTCTATATCTTTCGTAATCAAACATGAGCAGTCGTGGGGAATTTTAATCTATCAGTCTTTTTATATAAAACAAAATTTTAGGCTTTTAGTTTAATATTCATTGCGAAACCACTATCAAATGTACATTTCAATTTTTTCGTCCAGTCTTAGTTCTAACTATATTAAAGCAGACATCTATTGTCTCTTCTCATGATCATGTTTATCTTTTAGTATATAGAGACAACTAAGTAAGTGCTAAAAGCTAAATTGTCTTGGCATAAGCCCTCGATTATCTAAAACATAATGCTAATTGATAAATTTTAGGGAGCACATAACTAGACGTTACCAATAGTTTATAAATCAAGAGTTTAAGGCCAACAACATTCCGGGCTCCAAAGTAACAAGGAGAAAATTGTGTATAACACTATTATGGTGGAGAGTAATTCAAGATTCAATAAGAATAGAGCCTAATAGGAGATATTGGATTAAAATAAGATCAACTGGCCGTCCTTGCTTGCTTTTTTTAATTATTCTGAAAATATTAAGGTAATGCTTCTTTTTCTGCGGCTGGGACAGAACTTCTAAAGGGCTGCAAACATTAGAAATACATTTGAGGTGTGGAACTGCTGTGTCACGGGTTGTCTCTCAGTATAACCGTAGGGTTCGCGCTATTAGAAATTAAAGTTAAATCTGACCTCCCTGAAGGTCTTGAAATATTAGCAAAATAGTAAGAAAAATAACTCTTTTCCATATATATCTCGAAAACCGTCAACCACACAGTTTTAACATCGAAATTGCCAAATATTCAAAACATTGGAGGTGCCTTGTATAGTATTAGCGGCATCTCCAGGCTAAGTGTAGTGTATAAGTATGTCTTGGCGTTATCTATTTTAGGCTGACTATAGAATGCATTCTTGCTGAGTAACTTGCGTTCGAACATAAGTAATGTATAGCAGATTTAGAGGCTAGAGAAAGGTTAAGACGTTTAAACCAGCATAGTTAAGATAGAAATAGACTAACGGGCTAGTCCTGCCTAATCAGAATATAAAGGGTTAGGACAGCTGTGAAAAGAAAAGAGACCTAACAATATAGTTTTTCTTAGAGCACGTCCTCTGATCTTTAAATAACGTGTGCAACAATCATACTTTGGCTACACTAGAACTAATGTTAAATAATACAAGAATAAAATATCTTTATTCACGTATACGGTAATGATTGTCTTCATGTACCACTGCATTACAAATAGATAAGAGATATATATCAGCTGTCGACATGTTATACTTAGGGGATTGACGATCTTCTCAGTTTTCAAGCGTCGCCACCTCGTTTTGTAAGTTCAAAAAACACGCCTTTTAGGCGTGCCCTAAAGGATTATATTTGCATAAAACGTCAAAAGTCTCTCCCCTCCTTAAATCTTAGTGAAAAAAACTACGGGAGTGACAACGAAATTAACCTGCCCAAGAAGACAATAACCTCCGCTCCTGACTCAAGTGCGAGCCTGGCCGTGCATCGGCTTCGAACGATTTTTGTAACTATTTTATAATATCGTATTTTTAATATGAATAATTAATTGAAGGAAAATAGGAGCATAATACTATTCAAGAATAAAGTATTCTTACCAAATATATATATATTATATATATATATATGGTAATTATAATATCTATATATTATATACTATATATGTATATTATATATATATAATGATATATATAATGAATTATATATATAGTATATATAGAGTATACTAATATAATATGTATTATATATTACGTAGCTATTATAGATTAATCTCTATATTATTTATGGTTAGGCTTCTATGAAGAGCCACAATTCCAGTATCTAGAAAAAAATAAAAACAAACTGTAACATCACGAATACAGGTTTACTGTCGTCCAGTGTTGTCTTGTCGAACAGGGGAAAGGCATAAGATTGTTGGAATCAGCTAGTATTTTAGTTTAAGAAAAAAATAAAGCTATTCATCTAAACTAATCATATAGCTAGGCATGGGGAAAACGGAATAGA
>JABUQX010063357.1:0-30000 GCA_015478945.1 Trachelipus rathkii
TCGGCACCGCAGTGGCTCCACCACCGGTGCCGGAGCCAATATCAGAATCTATACTAACTCTTTCTAGAAACTCCTCTGAATCTCTCACCAATTTCAGCTTTATAGATCAATTTAATTTTTTTATGGGGTGGGGTCCCCCTTCGGGGGGACCCAGTGGGACGTAACTTCGTATACAATGAGGTTACCTCATCATCTAACACCACTCCAAATTTTAGCACGATACGATAAGTTCTCGGAGGCTGGCTGGCATATCAAAGTCGGAGTCTGAGACGGAATGCGAAGAAGAACCGCGGGGAATGCGAAGTCGGAGTGCCGTAAAAAAAAAACACGAAATTCTTACAGGAATCGTTTTTCGACTCAGATTCGATTTCCTTCGGAAATCGAATCTTCGACGTAATAATAATAATAATAATAACATGGGGTGTATGTGTATGCGCACGCGCGCGCTCACGCGCTGACGTAATCTCGTCTCCGACGAGATTAAGTCATCACGCTCGAGCCTAACTCTCGTTAGGCTTAACTCAATCTCGGGTTTGGAAAGCAACAAAAGGGCATAAACGCGGGCGTAGCGGCTACGCTCTCGGGGGTAACCCCCCTCTATATACATCCTAGAGACTTGAAATTTACACGGTTTCGAGCTTATTCCATACATAGCTTATATTCCAAGTTTCAGACCTATAGCTCTTATACTTTTTGAGAAATCGAGGTAAGCGGTCCGGACGTAGCATCACTACTACGCGACGAGATTACGTCCGTGCGCTCGAACCTAACGCTATTTAGGCCTAATCTTGCTCTCTCAGAACACGTAACAAGGGCGTAAGCGCAATATCAGCGTTCACCCTCGGGGGCGACACCCCTCTATATACATCCTACAGACTTGAAATTTACCCTGTTTCGAGCTTAACCCATACATAGATTATATTCCAAGTTTCAGACCTATACCTCTATTCCTTCATATCGAAAAGGGTGGCATCGCGCAACCTGCTACATCACTACTTGCGTAACAAGCATCAGAAAAGAAAAGCAGTAGAAGAATATGACAAAAGTCGAAAAGAAAGCCCAGCCTTACCCCCCCTCTGTTCCATTAATTTAGTAACGGACTCGTCGCAGTCAGAATCCACCCTATTAGCTTAGAGGGACTCGACGGACCCTCACTATGGTAAATCGTCAGTATAAGGGTTATCCTTGACCCAGGTGGGCCATAACCATACCCCCTCACAAAACCCCGCATTCTCTCTTATTATGCACTTTATTCTCGCCTCTGCCAAAACAAATCATTTCTCTCCTCAGGAACATTCGTTTACTGACCATTCCACTTTTTCATTCGACTCCCAGCCGGTGTTTTACACATTCGCCACTATACATCTGCTTAAAAAACCGACTATCATTCATCCTTTCACATGACCAAACCATCTCAACATAAACTTTCATTTAATTCTCTCGTTTACCCCCCACCCCCTTTCTTTACACACACAACTCTCTAATATCGTTCATCCTCATCTTTATCAATTCTTCTCACACCTAGCATGCCCCTAAGATTGTCCATCTGAACCATTGAACTTTAGATCTATACTTTTATTATTCCAGACATAGTCTCACTACTATACCAATACACAGGTAACAACATACCGTCATGTAAGCCCACCCTAGCGCAATAAAGACTTAGTCCCTTTACATTCACCAACGATTAATTGCACCAGCCACTTCCTGCCATTCACAATTTCCTACTAAACTCTGCATCATCGTTCCCTTCTCTCCAACATATGCCCTAAATATATTAAAACTCAGACACTTGTTCGCAGCTGCTCATCATCTAACATAACTTACACTGACGACTGTCCTCACTCAAACCATAACCTTACTCTTATCTACGTTTACTTCAAACCTCCTTTACACACCTGCAAATCTTCTACCCAATCCTTCAAACTCTTTCAGATTCACAACAAAACCAAATCATCCGCATATAATAGGATAGGGCACCCTCCATTCTCCCATCATTCTAACACCATCTTCCGCCACGACCTTCAATTCTTTCATAACCCATCCATATACAAATTGTGAATAACCATGGAGACATACACAACCCTGCTTCACTCCGCTATTAATACTAAACCAATCACTTTTGACACATTTACTCTTACACACGCCTCACTATCGTCATATACATACTTTTGATTCCAATTCAGAAGCCTATCACCAACACTATATATCTCTAACACCTGCCATAGACTTCAATATTAACCTATCATCCTGTTGCAAATCCATAAACCTAAAATACAATTTATTCTTCCTCTCTCTCATTTCCTCAATCAATTTCTCAACGTAAAGATTTGATCACACATTCTCTACTGCTCCTAATGCAGCTTGTTCTTCACGCAATCAGTGCCTTCAGTCACTCGCGCACTCTTTCGACAAACACCCATATATCTTCTACAACACCTATTAACTAAAATACTTATAATTTCTACGTTCCGTCGAACGCTAGGAGGGGTATTATATGGAATTATTACTGCTCTCCTCCAATCCTTCGAAACTAACCCTCCATAAACGCTTTATTAACTACTTCCAGATCAATCAATCACGCATTCTCTCTGTTCTTGATCATTTCACCAGTATTTCATCTATACCTGCAGATTTACATTCTTCAACTTTCTCATCTACCATTTCCTCCTCTTTGCTAATAACCTCTTCCCCAAAATACCTATTTCTTCTTGTAGCATCAAACCCACACACAGTCATTATTACCTCATCATTATGCCAATATTATACAAATTTTCAAAGTGTTCTTTCCACACTCACTACATCCATTTTCATCAGTTACAAAAACACAATCCCTATTCATTATCTGAAACTGTTCCCCTTGTTCTAATTCTTAACCTTTCGCGTTTCTTTGCAGAAGAGCTTCCTATTCCTTGTATGTCCCCATTCATCTCATTCAAACTGTTCATTTACTCTTCTTTTCTCTTACGTAGCATCTTTTAGCATTTTTTTTTCCTCCTTATATATTTCAAGCATCTTTTTTTGAAACTTCCATCATTTGCTTTTAGTGCATTCAACACGCTTCTCTTTTTACTTTTAACCGCTTGCATCACCTCTTCATTCCACCACTCCACTCTAAACATTCTTACATCTTACTTTATCACACCCCACATACTTCTTTTGCACTGCTAACAATGCTTCCTTCATTTGCTTCCTGAGAATTATTCAGTTTCAACTTGTTCACATTCAACTGATTACTTGCGAGCGTTCTTACATATTTATCCTTATTCACCTTGTTCACAAAACTTCTCACTCTTAATTTTACCCACGGGTGGTCCCTTCCGTATCACCTTCCCTCTCCATCCAGTCCCACTAAACTTAATTTTACTAGAACACATAATGATCCGATCTTCCTTTCCACATCCTCCTCACTGATTCCACATCCATTGCATACTTCAACCTATTCTTCACCAACAAAAACTATCATCTTTTTCACTTCGATACATCTGCTACTACCCAACTCTCAGTATACTTATGGATACTCTGTGTTTAAAGAAAGTATTACTTACACACTACCTCTCCCTCACAGATCAATCACCTTCCTACATTCTCATTTTCTCCTGACAACCCAAAACCACCTGTAATACCATCCTTTTTTTTATCATATATATATATAATATATATATATATATATATATATATATATATATATATATATATATATATATATATATATATATAATATATTAATATATATATATATATATAATATTTATTATATATATTATATACATTATATATAAAATCCGTATTAATAGTCAATATTTAGGCCTAGAAGGGGTATTGGTACTGCTGTATAATTTAAAACATCTTTTATATACATAAAAAGAGGTAATTTTAAAAAAAAGCAAAAAAAACATTTTGTTTTAAAAAAAAACGTGCTTTTTTAAAAAAAATTTTTTTAAAAAACCGTTTTTTCACAACCCTACACATGCACAACATATATATATATATATATATATAATATATATATATATATATATATATATATATATAATAGAATATAAGTTTAGCTTTAAAAAAAATAGCACTATGATTAATAAATATTATCATTTATTACTATTCATATCATTTATTATCACCATTATTATCATTATTATTATTATTATTATTATTATATTATTATTATTATTATTATTATTATTATTATTATTATTATTATTATTATTTATTATTATTTATTATTTATTTATTATATTATTAATTATTATTATTAATTATATTATTATTTTTTCACTATTATTATTATTTTATTTCACACAAAATCTCACATATTTCAATAAGTATTGATGGAAGAAATTAAACTTAATTTAGGAACGAAAGTCGCGAATAAAAATAATAATTTTTATTAAAAAAAGAAACGCGTTTGAGGAAGTCTCTGCTCCTGGTACTGCATAGATGAGGCCTCTTCTTTGGGCAAAAGATGCAAGAGGTGTCGAAAATCCAATACGAGACGTAGTTCAAGCAGAATTCTCTATCATATGGCCAAATGACTAAAGTAAATTCAAAAATTTCAAAAAAGAACAGATTTCGAAAGTTATGCCGCTCCACATCCAATTATTATTTATTTATTAATTATAATATTTACTTATTATATATAATCTAAAAGTGAATTTTAAAAATCGTAAATTATTTTTCTCATTTTGCGAAAATTTTCAAACTCCTTTAACTGGCATTCTGATCTAGTCCAAATGATAGCTAAACCATGGTTAAAAACTCCGGCAAATGTGATAGGGGCAGATGGAAGTAGAGCTCTTACTAAGTTCTTCTCTCCTTACACTTTGCTTGTCCCTTCTCTTCTAATTTATTCTCTTTCCTTCTGATCTTAATCCAACTTGCTTCGACGACCTCTGGATCATATATATATATATATATATATATATTATATATATATATATAAATATAATTATATAAATATCTATATATATATATATATATATATATATATATATATATATATATATATATATATATGTACAAATAATTATCAGTTCTTAAGCCTGTAATACCCATAAAACATTAATGGCCAACTGACTTTTACGACCCTCAAAATGAGAAGACATAATTACCTTAAAGCCGTCGTACACATAAAAACGGGCGATGCTAGAGAAGAACTAAAAACTATTTGGACCTGCATCAAAAACTGTATAAATAACATAAAGAAATCAGAGAAACAAAAATAATTTTTGTTGTACATTGTGTAATAACCTAGTTTCGTTATAAAAGGTTCTAATAGGAATTCCTTAAGCTAGCTTAAACCCCACATGATTGTTTTTTCTCCGACTGTGAACCATTTCTAGATGTATTTTAAATAGCATAACGAGAGCTTGCTCGCTGACAAGAAAAAAGATCAGAGTGTGACAACTGCCTTATCACCACCCGCTGGCAAACAGCACTTATAGTTACCATGGTGCTTTTCAGCGAGTAAACCTACTGAACTGAAGAGGATTTGGATATGTTAGACTTTGATAGGTTCATGGCGAAATTGCATTGGCATCTCATTCACCTTCAGAGAATCCACAGGAAACCTTCATCTAAAAAACTGAAGATGACATCATCAGAAGCAAAGATAATCAAATTTGCAATCTGTGAAAAAGGAGATGAGGCTCTACGAAAAAATGAGAGATGCTGCTACAGAAGAGAATCCTTTCATGTGTTGGCATGAAAACCAAGGTTTCCCTTATTATCAGTGCTTGCAAGCAAATATTTATCAGTCCTTCCCTCATAGTCGAGAGCGAGCGTATTTTTTAGTGTAGGTGGGAATGTAAACACCCAAAAAGGAACAGGCTCTGGCCAGATACTAGTGAAAGCTTAATGTTTTTACATCACAATTTGAGAATTTTTGAATTTGAGAATTGAATGATATCTATCTTTATCTTAAAGGAGTATATTGTTATTATGTTATGTTTGAATAATAGCGTTTTTTTATTTTGTCTTTTCAGCTGATTAATTGAGGTCTCTTCTTTCATTATTTTTATTCTTTATATTGTAGCTAGTTAAAGAATCTTCTTGTAAATTGTAATCATGTTAAAACATAAAAGCTAGTAGCTTAACTTTGTTAAACTTACTGGAAATGGAAATGGAATATTTTTTGAATAAGCACAAGCATAAAAAGTTTTATTTATATTATAATTTACATTTATTATTCCTTTAAGATTACTATTTTAATTCTAAAATAAATATACTTGCGGCCCACCAAATATGAAATAAACTGGCTAATATTGGTTGTACAAATATGAAATCTGAGTTGCCTGCAGTACACAAATGTTCTATCTTATTACTGTGTATTTATTATATTAATTAAAGTATCGGTATCGGTATCGGTATCAGCACCTAAAAAAAATAGAGTATCGGTATCGGTATCGGTATCGGCCTCATTTTCTGGTATCGGTACATATATATCATATATTATATATATATATATATATATATATATATATATATTTATATTATATATTATAATATATATATATATATATATATATATATATATATATATTATATATATTATATATATTATATATATATACTATATATATATATATATATTATTATTTTATATATAATATATATATATATTATATATATATATAATATTAATTATTATTATATTATATTATATTTATATATATATATTATATTACTATACTACACTATTCCTTTTCTTAAAATTATTTATATATATTATATATATATATATATATATATATATTATATATATATATATATATATATTTAATATATATTATATATATATATATATATATATATATATATATATATATATATATATATATATAAATATATATATTATATATTATATTATATATATATATAATATATTATATAGAATATATATAATATCTTATTGTTACTTTAGAATTTATAAGCTATATATTATATATATTATATATATATATATATATAATACTAAAACACAAGGAAACTGAAAAAATGATTTCACCGAGCACTTTCGTGTATTTTTCTACACATTTTCAAGGTGTAACAAAGAAATTAAAAAAAAAAAAACAGAGCTAGATTAAAACTCGGTTAAAACTATTGTTATCTCAAAAAGTCACAAATCAAGACCCACAAAAAGTCACAACCAACCAAAACAAATTTTTAATTCAAAACAAAATCAGAATTAAGTAAATAACGTCTAAAAACTAGATAACATTAAATCTTGAATCAAACAACAAAAACAATAAAATTCAAAAGGTGAGATAAATAATGTAAATAACAACAGAAAACGAAAAATTAAGCAAATCAATAGCAAAAAAAATAAATTCACTAAATTATCAGTGAAAAATATATGCACTCATAACTATTAAATCCTTAAGCTCTAACTGATGTAAAATGTTAAGAACAATAATACACAAAAAAATGAAGATTAAAATAATGTTGTTAACGCAGAAAGATGAAAATTTTCTTAAACAAGTGCTTTAGTATTTAAAATATTAGTGCTCAAATCATAATGTACATCAAATACAAAACAACTTAAATAACACATTATAATAGGAAGTCTACCAACAAAAGAACAAATTAAAAAAAAAAAAATAACTATCTAAAAATTCTAAAACATTACATGTGTAAATGTGCTTAAAGATGTAAAGTAAAGAATAAGAGTTTCTGACAAAAGCATATAAAACACATAACCTAATAAACAGCTTGCGTAAAGGAAGATATGATTTTTCAAAAAAAAACTAACAATAACACAACCCAAAAATACAACAACCCTACCACAACACTAAAGACACTTCACAAACGATAAAAAGAAATCATTCAGGCGATAAATCCCCCAGTAATAATAATAGCATTATAAATGAATAATGATCAATAATAATAAAAATAATAATAATAATAATAATAATAATAATAATAATAATAATAATAATAATAATAATGATAATAGTAGTATAATATTAAAAATATAAAATAATGATAATAATAATAATATAATAATAATAATAATAATAATAATAATTATATATATAATAATAATAATAATAATAATACTAATAATATAATAATAATAATAATAATAATAATAATAATAATAATAATAATAATAAATAGTAATATATAGTAATAATAAAAATAATAATAGTACTTTTAATAATAATAATATAATAATAAATAATAAACTAATATAATAATACAATAATAATAATAATAATAATAATAATAATAATAATAATAATAATAATAATAATAATAATAATAATAATAATAATAATAATAATAATAATAATAATAATAATAAAAATAATATATAATAATAATAATAATAATAATAAATAATATATAATAATAATAATAATAATAATAATAATAAATAATATAATAATAAATAATAAATAATAATATAAAACATAATATAATAATAATATAATAATAATAAATAATAAATAATAATAATAATAATAATAATAATAATAATAATAATAAGTAAGTAGTAAGTAAGTAAGTAAGTAAGTAAGTAAGTAAGTAAGTAAGTAAGTAAGTAAGTAAGTAAGTAAGTAAGTAAGTAAGTAAGTAAGTAAGTAAGTAAGTAAGTAAGTAAGTAAGTGATAGGATCGTAAGTTAAGTAAGTAAGTTATTCGTTATTATTATACTAAAATCCTAATTAAGTAAGTAAGTAAGTAAGTAATTAAGTAATTAAGTAATTAAGTAATTAAGTAATTAAGTAATTAAGTAATTAATTAAGTAAGTAATTAAGTAAACTATCAAAATTAAAAATTAAAACTAAAAGCAATCAAATCAAAGCATCACTCACAAATATGACAGAGCAAATAAAGTGCCAAATTCTGTCTCTAATGACATACTTAGTTAAAAAAGTGATTAAAAAATTATCCAAACTATATTGTCCTTGGCTAATATTTACATTTGTATCGAAAGTGATTTTAATTAATGCGGATTCAATAATATTTCTTGAGATTATGGAAGATGATTTAATAATCTCACTTGACGAAACCCAATTGATTCTATGGTTCATCATAGAAAGATGTTGGAAAAGTGCGTTATTATGCTGTTCGGTTCTGACACTATATTTATGCTGATTTACTCGGATTTTTAGGTCCTTACCGGTATGACCAATATTAAACATATCACAATCCTTACATAGGATTGTATAAACACACACACACACTGCCCCTTGATGGAGAGTTCTTAATTATCAATCCTTTGATGGTACTATCATAAGTAAATACTACTCCAATATTTAAAAGTTTTAGCAATGAAGGGACCCTAAGAAAATTTTCGTTGTAAGGCAATTTCAATATATATTTAGTGGAAGTCTCAAGTTTATCAGAGGGTGTATAGAATGTTTTTTTTTTTTTTTGGCTCTTTTCTGTAACAATCCTCAAGGAAATCACCAGGGTATTGTAACCTCACACCAATATCCATGATCTTATTCATTTCGTCATCAAAACATTCTGGACTAACCAATCTCAACGCTCTGAGGTACATAGAAGAAAAAACCGATCGTTTAACTGATATATGATGGGCAGATACAAATGCTTTAAATAATTGGTAAACAGTAGGGTTACTTGAAGAAGTTACTTAAAGAACGTCATCCTCTCCGCACCAACATGTCACGGGCATTGGAAGACTCTTGTTATGTTTTTTTTTCCATGGTGAACTGATGCTAGCAATAAGTTATTCAATCTTCAAAAAAAATATACATTTACAGATAGGCCACAAATACATAATATCTCAATATGATCTGTAAAATCACTCCCCAAGGCAAATCGATGGAAAATACCTCTTTAAAAAACTCCATTATAAAAACAGGAGCAAATGAGAATCCCCATAGCATACCAAAATTTTTGCTTTGAATATTTGTCTTCAAATCAAAGTTTGAATGCGAAAACAATTTAATAAGTCAATAATAATTTACTTTCTAATTCGAACTGTAAATGCTGGAGTTCATTTTCAAGAAAAGTCACAAGTTCAGTTACTGGTACCTTCGTGAATAGCAATTTTATGTCAAAACTAACCAATATAAACTGATTATTATATCGAATATTCAACAGTCTGTCCCTCAAATCAAAAATGTTTTTCAGATGAGAAGATGAGATAGTTCCAATCAAGGGAGATAAAATTTTAACCAGATATTTTGATAACCTATACTGAAGCGATCCCACTGAGCTAACAATAGTTCGTTTCTGGTTACCTTCCTTTCTGTTTTTACGAAACCATACACATATGTCAATGATGAGGGTAATCTTAAAGCGTTGAGATTAGTTAGTTCAGAATGTTTTGATGGCGAAATGAATAAGATCATGGATATTAGTGTGAAGTTGCAATACACTGGTGATTTCCTTTATCATTGTTACAGAAGAGCCAAGATAAACTTTCTATACACCCTCTAATAAACTTGAGACTTATACTAAATATATATTGAAATTGACTTACAACGAAAACTTTCTTAGGGTCCCTTCATTGCTAAAACTTTTAAATATTGCAGTAGCATTAACTTATGATAGTACCTTCAAGGGATTGATAATTAAATTTCCAACATCTTTCTATGATGAACAATAGAATCAAATGGGTTTCGTCAAGTGAGATCATTAAATCATCTTCCATAATCTCAAGAAATATTATTGAATTCGCATTAATTGAAAATGTAGCTTAGCCAAGGAAAATATAGTTCTTGGATAATTTTTTAATCACTTTTTTAACTAAGTATGTCATTAGAGACAGAATTTGACACTTTATTTGTTCTGTGATATTTGTCAGTGATAGCTTTGTTATGACTGCTTTTAGTGTTTGAATTTTCAATTTTGACGGATTGTTATTATTATTATTATTATTATTATTATTATTATTATTATTATTATTATTATTATTATTATTATATTATTATTATTATTATTAATGTTATTATTAATAATTGATTATTCTTATCGATAATTGTCCTATTATTATTATTATTATTATTATTATTATTATTATTATTATTATTATTATTATTATTATTATTATTATTATTATTATTATTATTATTATTATTATTATTATTATTATTATTCTTATTATTGTATTTAATTAAGAAATCCGTAGTGTTGTTGCAAGATATTAGTACGAACCAGTAACAACGGAATTATTAATAAAACTGCAAATATGACACAAACCAGAAATAATGGAGGTAAAAATAAAACTAAAACTGATAATAAAGGGAGGAATGATAGCATCGACGACGAATCTTTTACGGATAGTCAGGAAGCTGCCATCCTAGCTACTCCCCCTCCCCCACTCACTCCTTTTTCTCAACATAACCTGGAAAACTCCGAATCACAGCTGACCCTAAGCGCTCTACAAAAAGAATTTGCTCAATTCAAAACTGCATTTACTGAATACCAGAAGCAGAAGGAAGATGAAATTTCAAACCTAAAAAAAAAACAGAATTTGAAAACTGGAGAATGGTAGGAATGCGACCACCCCGTCTGGCACTGAACTAGCAGAAATAAGAGAAACAGTTCAGACCATTACGGAATCCCAAGAAACATTACAGCAGGAGCAGGTAAAAAATGTTTGCGTGATCACAGGTCGTGGTTTGCCTAATGGGTCTCAGCATGAACATTGCAAAAGGACCCTTACAGAAGTTACTGAAAGAAAACTAAAAATAAAACTAAATCCAAACTCAGTTACAGAAGTTTATCGTCTTGGTAAACTAAGAACTGGTAAAAGGATAAGTGACACGAGACCGATCAGATTTAAAATGAAAGAAGAGGGACTCAAATCAAAACTGATAACTAACTGTATTGAAAACAAACCAAATGTCTACTTAAACGAGTTCTTAATTCCAAAAAACAAAGAACTTTAAAAAAGAGCATTAACCATACGTAAGGAACATAGAAATCTTTTACACTCATGCCTCTTCAAAAATGGCACACTTAATATTAAAAAATCTGCTACCAGTTCTGCAATTTAAATTAAGACCAACGAGGAGTTGGATGAATATCTCAACAATTCAAACTCCCAACAGCAAGAATAAAAGCAAGGGTTTTAAATGTTTTAAAAACGAGCGGTAACAAATTAATTATGTTCAGTCTATTATTCTTATTTATTATTATTATTATTATTATTATTATTATTATTATTATTATTATTATTATTATTATTATTATTATTATTATTATTATTATTATTATTATTATTATTATTTTATTATTATTATTAAATTATGATTATGAGTTGCCAATTTTATTTAAATTACTTTTTAAATAATTCATTTTTAATGCAAATAAATTTTCATTTTATTATTATAATTATTATTATTATTATTATTATTATTATTATTATTATTATTATTATTAATATTATTAAAATGGGTAATTATTATTATTATTATATATTATTATTATTATTAATATTATTATTTATTATTTATTATTATTATTACTATATTATTATTAATATTATTATTTATTATTATTATTATTATTATTCTTATTATTATTATTATATAATTATATTATTATTATTTATTATTATTATTATTATTATTATTTATTAATATTATTATTATTATTATTATTATTATTATTATTATTATTATTATTATTATTTTATTATTATTATTATTATTATTATTATTTGATTATTATTATTATCTATTTATATTATTAATTATTATTATTTTATTATTTTGATTATTTATTATTATTATTATTATTATTATTATTATTCTTATTATATTTATTAATTATTATTATTATTATTATTATTATTATTATTTATTATTATTATTATTTAATTATTATTATTATTATTATTATTATTATATTATTATTATTATTTTATTTATTATTATTATTAATTATATTTTAATTATTTATTATTATTATTATTATTATTATTAGTTATTATTATTATTATATTAATTATTTATTATTATTATTATTATTATTATTATTATTATTATTAATTATTTTTGCTATTATTTATTATTATTTTTGCTATTATTATTATTATTGATTATTATTATTTGATTTTTTATTATTAATATTATTATTATTTTATTATTATTAATTTTATTATTTTATTATTTATATTATTATTAATTATATTGTTATTATGATTATTATTATTATTTTTGCTATTATTATTATTATTTTATTATTATTATTATTAAATTAGTTATTATTATTATTATTATTATTTATTATTATTATTATTATTATTATTATTTATTAATTGATTATTATTATTATTATTATTATTATTATTTATTATTATTATTAGTATTATTAATTAATTATTATTATTATTTTATTATTATTATTATTATTATTATTATTATTTTATTATTATTATTATTATTAATTATTATTATTATTATTATTATTATTATCTAATAAAATTATTATTATTATAATTATTATTATTATTTTTATTATTATTATTATTATTATTATTATTATTATTATTATTATTATTATTATTATTATTATTATTATTATTATTATTATTATTATTATTTATTATTATTATTATTATTATTATTATTATTAATTATTATTATTATTATTATTATTATTATTTATTGTTATTATTATTATTTTATTTATTTTTATCTCATTATTATTATTATTATTATTATTATTATTATATTATTATAATAATAATAATAATAATAAAAAAGTGATAATAATAATATTATTATTATTATTATTATTTTATTATTATTATTATTATTATTATTATTATTATTATTAATATTATTATTATTATTATTATTATTATTATTATTATTATTATTATTATTATTATAGTTCACCAAAAAAATCCAAATACTAATATTTTTAAATAATTATTGAATAGTAAATGATAAATAATTCAATAAATGATAATTCAAAAAATGATATACTTATAAATGATAATTTAAATAATAGTATAGGAAAAAAAATCTGACAATCTTAAATTTTGTTACTGTGATCGTAAAATGCAAATTAAAATTTAACCATCCCAAGAACAAATACATCCGTTTCCTGTTCGCAAGCCGAATTGTTTAATTTAAAGTCTAATTTCCTTAATTCTTCCTTTCCCTTCTTTCCAACTTTTTCTTCACTTTTGTACCGACAGTTTATTACCCATATTCTCTTTCTCTTCTTATTGTCTTTGCTTTCGCATTAACTTTGTCATCTCTCATTATTCTTTCTCTCTCTTTTCCCTTTCTTCTTTTTTCATTTTCATTTTCATTTTCATTTTCATTTTCATTTTCATTTTCATTTTCATTTTCATTTTCATTTTCATTTCATTTATTTTCATTTTCATTTTCATTTTCTTTGTTCTTCTTCTTCTTCTTATTCTTCTTTTTCTTCTTCTTCTTCTTCTTCTTCTTCTTCTTCTTCTTCTTCTTCTTCTTCTTCTTCTTCTTCTTCTTCTTCTTCTTCTTCTCCTTCTTTTCTTTTTCTTTTTCTTTTTCTTTTTCCTTTTTCTTCTTTTTCTTTTTCTTTTTCTTTTTCTTTTTCTTTTTCTTTTTCTTTTTCTTCTTCTTCTTCTTTTTCTCTTCTTTCTTTTCTTTTTTTCTTTCTTTTCTTCTATTGTTCCTTCAGGTTCCACCCCTTCCCTTTCCCCCTCCTTCTCTCCTTCCTTCTCTTCTCTCTTCTCTCCTTCCTTTTCTTCCCTCTTCTTCTGTCCTTCTTCTTCTTACTTTTCTCTTCTTCTTCTCTTCTTCTTCTTCTTTCTTTTTCTTTTTCTTTTTCTTTTTCTTTTTCTTCTTTTTCTTCTTCTTCTTCTTCTTCTTTCTTCTTCTTCTTCTTCTTTTCTTTTCTTCTTCTTCTTCTTTTCTTCTTCTTCTTCTTCTTCTTCTTCTTCTTCTTCTTTTCTTCTTGCTTACTTCTTCGCTTCTTGATTCTTTCTTCTTCTTCTTTTCTTCTTCTCTTCCTTCTTCTTCTTCTTCTTCTTCTCTTCTTCTTCTTAATTCTTCTTCTTCTTCTTTTTCTCTTCTCTCTCTCTCTCTCTCTCTCTCTCTCTCTCTCTCTCTCTCTCTCTCTCTCTCTCTCTCTCTCTCTCTCTCTCTCTCTCTCTCTCTCTCTTCTCTCTCTCCTTTCTCTCTCTCTCTAACACACACACTCCTCTCTCTCTCTCTCTCCCCTCTCTCTCTAATTCTCCATCCTCTACTCACTATCTCTCTCTACTCACTATCTTCTCTCCTCTCCTCTCTCTCCTCTCCTCTCTCTCCTTCTCTCCTCTCCTCCCCCCCTCTCCTCTCCCCCCTCTCCTCTACTCTCTCTCCTCTCTTCCTCTCCTCTCCTCTCCTCTCCTCTCCTTCTCTCTCCTCTCCTCTCCCCTCTCTCCTCTCCCTCTTCCCCCCTTCTCTCTCTCTCCTCTCTTCCTCTTCTCACCTCTTTTTCTCTCTCTCTCCTCTCTCTCTTCTCTCTCTTCTCTCTCTCTCTCTCTATCCTCTCTCTCTTCTCTCTCTCCTCTCTCTCCTCTCTCTCTCCTCCTCCTCTCTCTCTATCTCTCCTACTCATACCTCTCCTTACAACAACTCTCTCCTCTCCTCTCCTAAAATCTCTCCCTCCCTCTCCTCTCCTTCCTCTCCTCTCTCTCTCCCTCTCCTCTCCTCTCCTCTCTCTCTCTCTCCTCTCCTCTCCTTCTTCTCTTCTCTTCTCTTCTCTTTTCTTCTCTTCTCTTCTCTTCTCTTCTCTTCTCTTCTCTTCTCTTCTCTTCTCTTCTCTTCTCTTCTCTTCTCTTCTCTTCTCTTCTCTTCGCTTCTCTTCTCTTCTCTTCTCTTCTCTTCTCTTCTCTTCTCTTCTCTTCTCTTCTCTTCTCTTCTCTTCTCTTCTCTTCTCTTCTCTCTTTCTCTATCTCTTCTCTTCTCTTCTCTTCTCTTCTCTTCTCTTCTCTTCTCTTCTCTTCTCTCTTCACATATCCCTCCCCATTCAGAAAACTCTCTTCGTAAATGCCCTGCCTTTCAGCACTTTTAAAAATATATCTACTTCCCTGGGGCTCCATAAAAGAACTCTCAGTAAAACACACTTGGGACTTTGAAGTGACAGTCGCACATATTCTACTGATATAGTCTGATAATCGTTTTATTCACTTAGATTCTGAATACTGTTTTCCCTTAATTTTTTATATTTGTATTTCTTTTTCTACTTTTCTATATATTACCTACTTTATATATATTCTTCCATTTGCATAAATTATTACTACTATAATCACTACAGAAGGACAACACTACACTTGAGGGTTATCTCATTTAGCTCTTACTTTTCTAGCTCTATAAGAACTAGATTTTCTACCCAAAAACTTATCCTCCTTTGCGTCAATAGTTCATCCTCCTGATAGTTTTGACTCTTTTGACTCCTCCTACATCAATTTCAATGGACGAAATGAACTATTTTCGTAACAACCTGAACAATGAAGTAAATCCTCTTCTCTTACCAAATGAGCTAGATGATTTGTATAAAGGCCGTGAATGCCTGAAATTTATAAGTATCAACATAAGGAGCCTTCCAAAATACCATCCAACCTGCTTTCATCCCTTAGTGATAAGTTTTCTTGTATTGTCCCTCACCGAGCCCTTTCTAAAAATTATAACAAAGACTGTATACGGCCTCTGCAGGGTTATGATATGTTCAACGTTTGCCGTAAAGAAGAAAAGGAGGAGGTGTATCAGTAACGTATTAATAAAGAGCTTTAAAAGCAAAGAAAACTTTCTCAGTCAATTAACCTGACATCGTAGTGCTCTTGGCGTAACAGTTAGAGAGACATCGAAAACAATAAACTTATTAGGAGTATACAGACCACACAAGGGAGTAGAATGAACTTTATACAAAAGCTTGATGATTTAATGCCAGTTCTATTAACTGATAAGTGGGATTCCATTAAAGATGGTGACTTGAATATAGACGTGTCTAGCAGTCTTTCCAATTCTTGTGGAAAAAATTGGAAATTTAGACACTGTCATCCGGCGGAAACCTGAACTAGATGAAGAAAATTACACGGCCAAATGACCTCAATAACCACTATCATTGACCATATGTGGTCAAATAATCTTGGCACAACAAAATCCTTTAGACTACACACTGACCTCTCGGACCACTACGCTTGATCCTTACATTTGAAAACATCGACTGTTCCCCTAGTACAACAGAACGAGACAATATAGGTTAAATATCAGAAGACCGTAAACAAACATTTCTACGACAAATAAAAAATACAGACTTTTCCTTTGTTCACAACGATAATCTTTTTAGATAAAAAATACAAAAATTTTAGTTCCATTCTCTACAACACGTATGATAAAAACTTTTCCCATAAAACAAAACAATCTCAGAAAAGAAGACAATGAATAAGTGGTTGACAAAAGCGTTTAAAACCTCAATTCGACAAAAGCAAAAGCTGCGTATAACTGCGTAGATGGGGACTTTACTATGATGTTTTACTATAGAATACTCCTCACACTTAAAAAACTAAATAAAGGAAATCAAGCTAGTTTTCTTTTGCTGATAAGTTCAACAGTCATCCAATCCACGTTCGCATGGGGCATATTATACGACATTTAAACGTCACAATATAACAAACAAAAATTGAGGAATTAAATTAGGTGATTGAATAGTTACAAACAAGCAACGCATAGTTAATGAATTGAACTCTTACTTACTACCGTTGGGGCACCTTAGCGCCGAAGTTTAGAACAGAGATGGTCCTTTGCCGGATTATTTAAGACCACAGAAGGGAAAAACTTTGCAATTCAAAAGAATATCAACGTCTGGACGTTGGTGTTATAATGTGTCTCATGAATTAAAGAATCTACTTTCAGAGTGTTCGAACTAGATATACAAAGCAATGTAAAAAAGAATATCTCACTATATTTGCCGCTCTTTATAAAATCAATTGAAGTACTTATTAGCGGTCTGAATTACAAATCTCAAAAGTTACCCCTTTTCCAAGAGCTCTGACACCTCCCTTCCGAAAAACTTCCGTCCGATTTTCAATCCTAAATACAACTGGTAAAATCTTTGAAAAATAGTTTCATGTCCTATACTAATTACTTGCATGAAAATGGGCTTCTCTCACAAAATCAATTTTGGTTTCACCAAAAACCGCAACACAGAGGATGCTCTGATATTCCTTATACGGAAAAACTATACAAAGCACTAAACGAAAAATAAACATGTGTACTTTTAACTATTAGATTTCTCGAAAGCATTGATGTACTTCACACCAATCTACTGTTAAGTAATTTAGAGAGACTTGGTATCACTAATGGTTCACTACAATGGTTTCAATCATACTTATCTAACGAACACAATACGTTCGTTTAGGAAACACATCATCCTCACTTGCCTCAATTTCCCACGGTGTCCTCAGGGCTCTATACTTGGGCCGCTATTCTTTAATATATTTACAAATGACTTTCAAAATTGTAAAGTTCAATACACTCTAACTTATGCTGATGAACTGCATCTTAACCATCAGACGCGTAATATCAACACACTTAAGAACAAGTAATAATGATTAAAAACATTAACAACACGGGTAGAGGCAAACAGAACTCTCCTAGATGCTACAACAAAATAATAACCTAGTAATAACAATAAAAAAACCCGTTCACTTATTTGTAAGAGCAAAAGATATAATTATAAATCGGCTATCGTCTGCCAAGTTATAGGTGTTATCCTTGATGAAAAGCTTTCTTTCAAAGAACACATAAATAGTCTCATTAGCAATTATTTTATGCTAACTACGCATTCCCTAGAAAGGAATTTTTGTTCCAAATACTATATTAAAAACTTCTATAGTCTTGTTTATCTCACTACTTACTGTCTTTCAGTATTGGGTTGTGCAAGTGAATACCTGCTTCAACCTCTAATCGTTATGCAAAAAAATAATTCGTGTAATATAAGGGCCCCGAAACTACCGTGAAACACACAATCCTATTAAAATTGTCTTGTTAAAACTTAATGATATTTATACCCTAACAATAAGTAGTCACATCTTCAAATTCACAACGGAACTGCAAATGATTTTTTCAAGCAGAATTGCACAGAACCAAACTTTGGGAACCTACAATGTTTGTAGCAACAAATTCCCTTACCTAGACAAAGCGGAAACTTTCGCCTAGCGAATCTCGAGGAGCATCTCATATGGGGGCTAGATTTGTGGATATAATCTCCCAAAAAATGTTCAGGAGGTCACTCAACGCATTGGGGTCGTTTTCGTAGAATATCAGAAGCTTCTTAATTATCTACATACTCACGATGGATTCCTACCACTCGTTTAAGTTCCGATTCTACGAACGGAAGTGACTGATTCTTAGTGATTAATAATATTAAAACCAATCACGGCTTTCGTTTAGAAATCGGAGAGAATGTTGATAGCGGTTTGATGTGACATGAATACAATATAATTATTATTATTTTATTATTAACTTTTTTATAATAATTATTTATTATTCATTATTTATTAATTATCATTGTTATTTATTATTATTATATTATTATTATTATTATTATTATTATTATTTTATTATATATTATTATTAATTATTAATTATTTATGAAATTTGGGACACCAAAGAGGTTGGTGAGTTGTTATGGAGGAAAAGGAGATGAGGGAAGAAAAGAGAAGGAAAAAAAGAAGAAGGCAAACACTCATGACGCAAATTCCTTTCTATCGGAGTTTTGATGACGTCAATATGAGAAGTATCATGGACTGCAGCACAATTACACAGAAATCTTGTTCCAAGATTCATGGAAGAAGTGAATTCTAGCCTTGCTAAAAGCCAGATGTTTTTTTATCCGTGCACGGCGAAGAACGTTCCATTTTTTATATGATAAAGTAACTCATCAAACACCACCTCAGGATTTATTCAGATACAAATAAAATTACGGTAAGCTCCTTTTCTCTTATTTTCTCGTATAGCAGTTCACTAATTTATTTGGTGTCCTTAAACTTAAATTCAATAATAATAAATATATAATAATATTACTAAGCTGTGACCTACATCCTATGGAACTTAAAGTTCGATCTAAAATAATTTTAGATTTTGACATTATAGTTGGAGTAATCTAGCTTCTAGTTTATTATAGATTGAATTGAGGTCTCAGTGGACCCTAAGATTATTCTGTATTTTATGATGTGATCAGTGGAGTCTAAAAAAGTTATATTATTATTATTACCCGGGAGCTAATTGGTAAAAGTTAACCTAATTAGTGGTTTCGAATTAAAAAAAAAACTATCTGACCATTCTCGATGAGTAGTGAATTAACTTAAACTTATAATTTAGCTTCTTCGTCATCTTAGTGCATGGAGTAAATAGCCTCAGGCTGGATGATTTAAAATTTTAAAAAGTAAAAACCTTAGATAATTAAATATACATAAAAAAATAAATAAATGAATAAATGTGTAAATACTAAATAGTTCTAGGATTAAGTAATATTGCGCATAGGCCGATGACGTAATGTCACGTGGTGCGTAATTGTCTTGCGCAGATATTTATAGATATATTTGAAGTATCATTTAGCATTTCATTCTTTAAATATTAATTAAATTAAGGTAATAATTAGTGTATAAATATATTATAAATAATATATAAATAATTTATGTTTTACGCATCATATGATTGAATAAAAATGGCGGAGGCTAGTACCTAATATAATGTGTATATACTTTTGCCTATGCCGACAAAGCCGGCTAATATTTAAGTGCTCTATTTAAAATTATTTAAAATTAAATTTAAAATTAAATAAAATAATTAAATTTAATGGCCCATGCCAATAGTTTAATAAAAATAAATTTTGCTATTGTTCAGAGCTATGAAAATAAACTCCCATGTAAAACATAGATTCTGTCCTTGGACAAGCATTCTATGTGGTTGTATTAAGTTCAATATTTGTAAATAACCACGTGAAACATGAAATTCTGTCTTTGGAAGAGCATTTTATGTTTAAGGTAAATTCGTTAAATTCATGTTTGAACTAATTAAAGGTCTTAGTGACAATATTAAAAAATTATCAATTCTTTTAAATAGTTTCTGCCCTATTAATAATTATGAAATAATTTATTATAATTTCCCTTATCATTTAAAATGGAAGATTTTGAAAATTCAATAAAATCTCTAAAGAGGAAAAAGTCAGCTAGAAAGGGTGTGATAACTAGGTTAACTAATGAATTTAAAGTAAAGATCACAAAATTCAGCTTCTTGTTAGTAAATGAACCCTATTAAGGGTTCTGTCATGTTTCCTGATCTTTCAAAGCTTGTTAAAAATTTAAAAAAATCTACCTATGGCATTGGCGATAAGAATAAAAGGTGACCTATTGAAATACGATATTTTACTTGGAGTAGATCTATTAGATTTATTTGTGTTGGGTACTATTAAAATAAATAAAGGTTTAGCACTGCAAACGACAGAAGGTGTCGCTTTGTTTGGTGATATCAAAAAATATATCAATTCTGATATTTGACTAGAGGCCGTGGTCTCACATAAATCAAATAATGTCAATCAAAGCACTAACATAAAATACATTCCCCAAAATTATTATTTAATGCTTAATGAGTCATTCTCTCCTAATATTTCTCTAAATAATATAATAACTTCTTTTTCTTTAAATGAAAATCTTGATCATGGTTTAGAGAGATTATGGGTACTGGAATCTATTGGTATTTTGGATACCGTAAATACAACAGAAAATGAAGTAATGATTAAAAAATTTAATAATACTATATTGTATAAAAATGATAAATTAGGGGTAGTCCGCTAGCGCACCTCCGCACCTCGAGAAATCGTAGTCCGCTAGCGCTCCTCCGCACTTATTCAGACCATCAAACCTCCGCTATCGCAAGTCCGCACCTCCGCACGTCTCCCGCTAATAATATGCGACTTCACAAAAAATTTAATGAGAATTGCTGAATAGTATATATTCTTACAAAAATTATTTAAAATATTATATGAAAATTGAATGAATATTACAAAAATCTCAAGATTTTCCAACTTCCTCCTCAATGTCGTTTTCAAAGGACAAGAGTCATATTACCTTTCAAAATGATTAGGTGCTCAAAATTAAAAGCAGTTTAAGGCTGACCTCTTTGGCCTCAAAATATCCCCACCAATACTAAATATTCGCGTCTACAGCCGCAGAAACTTAGGAAGAGGGTATTATATTGTTATGAAACAAGTTAACAAATTTGCCTTGCTGGAAAGGGAAAGAATGTCTTGGTGAGAGGATTGCAGGTGTTAGCTCACTTCAGCAGTCCATTTGTTAATTTAAGGTCCTCCTAAATCATTCTGCCTCCTTCTAAAATATTTTGACCACCCTGTCCACCGATAAGAAGGTCTATTTCGTCCCAGACTTTAGTAGAATCCATGAAAGCCTCGATTCCTGCAGAGTCGATGCTAATGCTCGTATCAGCTCGGTAGCTATATATATATATATAATATATATTATATATATATAATATATATATTATATATATATATATATATATATATAATATATATATATATATTATATATATATATCATATATATATAATATATATGTTAATCAGTTCTGTGTAAAAACCCAAATCATTTTGGTGTTTTAGTTATTAATTATTATATATATATATATATATATATATATATATAATATATATATTATATATATAATATATATATATATATTATATATTATATATATTATATATATATATATTTGGGTTTTACACTGAAATTGATTTAGATATTGTCTAGTTATTATAAGTAATAATTAATTAATTAAAGTTATAGATGAGGGTAATAGATAGTTTATAAAATCAATTTAAATGTTATTCATTTTATATTTGGTACCTTTAAGGAGGTTGAGATTAATTTTGGAAGTTTTATTATTAAAAAACAATAAGTCTTAGCTAAAAGTATAATTAGTTATAAACTTAAAGTTAAAGATTATATTTCTTTATTATAAACAATAAGAAATTCTTAATTAGTAAACTATATTTTCATTTTGTTAAAAAGGTGCGGAACAAAAGGGCGGAAACTTTTTTTGATCCGCACGTGCAAGTCCGCTAATTTCCTGACGACTCCGCACCTCCGCTAGTCCGCACCTATTCTGGTAGTCCGCTCGGAGCGGACTAGCGGACTAGCGGACTAAAGAGCGAAAGTGCCCACCCCCCCTTCCCCCTGGCCTTTTTTATTATTGTTTTTTTTTTAATAAAAATGAAAGTTATGCAATGGTAAGCTACCTTGGAAAATTCCACATCCAAATATTTTAAATAATTATTTTGGAACCAAAAATGCTGGTTCCGGTACATCCCTACTTCATAATAAATTAAATCTATCAGGTATTTTGAATGAATATAATAAGGTGTTTCAAGACCATTTGGAGAGAGGTTTTATAGAGGAGGTTCCTACTAATACCTTAAATAATAACCACTATTTAACTCACAGAGGAGTGTATAGAGAAGACTCTATAACAACCAAATTACGTGTTGTATATAATTGCAGTTTAAAAGATAAAAATAAAATTAGTTTAAATGATTGTCTAGTACAGGGTCCTAATATGGTAAATGATCTTGTCAAAGTCTTAATTAATTTTAGATTGGGCAAATATGCCATAGTTGCTGATATTGCAAAAGCTTTCTTAAGTATACAATTAAAATTAGAATATGATAGGAATCACTTAAGATTTCTGTGGTATAAAGAGCCAAATGATCCCTCTAAAGGAATCATCACTTAGGTATAAGGTGGTCCCATTTGGAGCCACTTGTTCACCCTGTATATTGGCTCTGACAATTAAATATCATCTTAATTCTTTTCCTGATTCTCCAGTTTTGCAGTTTCTGAAAAATTCCTTTTATATAGATAATTTGATAGGGTCATTAAGACATTAGGTAGCATTAAATTGAATCTACACCCAGTAAAAAGAAACAATGCAGAAGGAAAATTTTAGCTTAGCTGAGTGAATTTCAAATTCAAATTTACTTAATTCTTTAATTCACAGTGATCAACTTAACTATAGTGCAGTTTCTCATATAAAACTTCTGGGACTGAGTTGGGGATTGGATTCAAATTCAGCAGACTATGATACAATTAGTACTAAGGCATATGAATTAAATATTAATGCTAATACAAAGCGAAAAATTTTATCAGAAGCATCCAAAATTTTTGACCCAATAGGATTTTTCACTCCTTCCACTATACGCTCTCGTGTTTTCCTTCAAAATTTATGGAAAACAGAAATAGGATGGGATGAAATATTATCGAGGGATAATTTTAAATATTGGCAAAACCTGGCAAAAGATTTAAATAAAACAAAAAATAAAAATCAATAGGAATATGGGTTCTCGAAACACAAATCATTCTTTGCATGTATTTGCAGATGCAAGTATGCAAGCTTATGGGTGTGTAGCTTACTTGGTGGGCTTGGAACCTAACCAATTATATTATCTTGAGAAAAGTTTGTACTTTAAAAGTTAAAAGAACATACTCAATTAGAATTATTAAGCCATAATGCTAGGTGTAAAACTTTATCAAAAATCTGTAGAATTATTAAGTAAATGTTGTACATTTTGAAATATTTTTATGGACACAGACAGTCAAGTATGTTTAAATTGGCTACATCAAGGTACTTTATTTACAACTAAAAATGTATTTGTCAAAAATAGATTAGAAGAAATCAATAAATCAAATTGCGAAATTAATTATAGGTATGTAGCCACTAACTGTAATCCTGCAGATTACATTACCCGAGGTATTAGTTTTAAACTACTTAAGAATAATAAGGCCTGGTTTAAGGGACCAAAATTGTTACAGGATCCTATCAATTGGAAAGAGACCCCAATCATGTGTAATTTAGGTAAAGTTTTTTCATTACCATCAAAACCTGATTCTTTATTAGACCTTAGTTCTTATTCAAATTTTAATAAATTAATTAGAATCACTGGTTATTGTCTCAAATTTATTTATAAATGTAGAAAACAGAATTATAGTGGTCTAACTCCTATATATTATTGGATTACTTACAGTCAAAAAGTACATTTTTATAAAGAATATAATTTTCTACAGACAAATGCCAAATGGAAGCCTGATTCCAACCTTCCACTAATTTCTGAATTTAATTTATTCATAGATCACAATGGTATATTAAGATGTAAAGGTCGGATAGAGAAAGCCAAACTTTCTTATGCCTCTAAGAATCCTATATTATTGCCTAGAGATTCTCATTTTACCTTCCTTTTAATCAGAAATATTCATATTAAATTATACCACATGGGTGTTAATCACATCTTAATCAGAAATATTCATATTAAATTATACCACATGGGTGTTAATCACACTTAACAGAACAACTGTCAAATCTATATTAAAAGAATGTGTAATTTGTAAAAGGATCCATTCACATGCCTTTAAAACCCCAAATCCTCCACAACTTCCTGTGGAACGTGTAACTTTAGACTTTCCTTTTTCCTCAACAGGAATTGATTACACCTCAAGTATTACAGTAACCTTTAATAAAAGTACTATAAAAGTATATATAATTCTATTTACTTGTTCAGCTTCTAGGGCAATTAGCTTAGATTTAGTTGAGGATCTAACTGCTGAATCCTTTTTGGCAGCCTTTAGAAGATTTTGTGCAAGACATAATAGCCCCAAAATTGTATGGACAGATAATGCTCTTTATTTTCAAAAAGGTGAAAAATTAATAAATCAAATTTTATCAAAGTCCCCAGTCCTTTCCCATTTAGAACAGAATCACATTAAATGGAAATATATACCTGTGAAAAGTCCATGGCATGGGTCAATATGGGAACGTTGTATTAAAACAGTTAAAGATTGTCTTAAAAAATCAGTAGGTTTTAGACACCTTAATTTTTTTGAACTGTTAACTCTTTTGGCAGAAATACAAAATATTGTAAACAACAGCCCTTTAACCTATGTAAATAGTGATCTTAACTCACCAGAACCTCTTACCCCTAATCATCTTCTTAAGGGTAGGTCAAATGTAGGATTGCCTGAAGATATAGATCAGGATGATAAAGATTTTTTGGTTGATAGAGATCAATTCAAAGAAAGACTTAAAAATCGTCTAAAAGCCAAAAAACACTTCACAGATAGGTGGACAAATGAATATCTTTTGTCTTTGCGACAATTTCACAAAGACAATGTTGGTTCTTGGGAAAATCTTATTAAAGTAGGTGATGTTGTCTTAATTCACAATACAACTCCACGTATTTCCTGGGCACTAGGTAGAGTTATAGAACTCCTGACAGGAGAAGATGGGGTTAGTAGAGTTGCTCGGTTGAAAACAGCCACAGGAATAACAACAAGAGACATCACACTTCTTTACCCATTAGAAACCACACTGAGAACCCCTAATGAAACTATACCCAATGTTGACATAACCCCTCCAACAGTTCCTTCAGATAGTCCATTAATTAATTCAGCTCGCCCAAAAAGAGCAGCAGCTGATAAGGCTAATATTTTCCTGAAGGGCAAAATTAGAGAGGGAGTAATATAAATTTTCACGCAATTAAGGTGAGGATAGATGTAAAAAAAAAAAAAATGCAACACCTTTCTTTTGTGTGATTTTTTAAATATTTTTAAATATTAGGTTTAAATAATTCTTAGTGTTTAATACATTAAATATACTTTACTTTATGACATAATTTTAGTCATAAACATATTAAAAATTTCTTATGGGTTATTACCATAATTGGTCCTTAAGCCATATTAAATTTTTTTTACAAATTTATTTATAATTTCTTGTAATTCTTAAAAGCTCAATTTAGGTCTCCAATTCCTTAATTCTTTTCACTTGAAAGGTGATATAAATATTAATAATTTAAATTGTAAATTTATTCTATTATTCTAAAATTAATTCTTAATTGTTCGAATAGGTCCTTCTCGTATCTCCTGGCTTCTGAATTTTTGACGGATGTCGCGAAAAAAAAAATCATCATCTTTCTTTTTCTTTTGTCCCCGGGAGGTTAGGAAAAATTTTGGGATATCCAAAAAGGTTGCGTGAGGTTGTTTTTCAATGCCAAGTAGATGAGGGAGGAAGGAGAGAAGGAAAAAGAGAAGGCAAACACTCATGACGCAATTTTTCTATTTTCGGGTTTTGAAACCGTCATATGAGACGTATATGGACTGTGAACAATTACACCAGAATCTTGTTTTCCAATATTCATGGACCTCTATTCTAAACCTTTTGGCTAAAAGTAGATGTTTTTTCTCGCCGTGCACGGAAGAACGTTCATTTTTTATGTCGATAAAGTAACTCATCAAACACCACCTCAGGATTTATTCAGATACAAATAAAAATTACGGTAAGCTCTTTTCTCGTATTTTCTCTTATAGCAGTTCACCAGATTTATTTGGGTCTCCTTAAATTAAATTCATAATAATATAAATATATAATAATATTACTAAGCTTGTGATCCTACATCCTATTGAAACAACATTAAAGTTCGTCTAAACCTTTTTAGATTTTGAGATAATAGATGGATTAATTATAGCTTCTAGTTATTAGAGGGTTTAATTGAGGTCTTCATTGGAAACCTAAAGATTAATTCTGTACTTTATAGAGTTATCTTTGGAGTCTAAAAAAGTTATAATTAATTTTAATTAAAATTTTATTATATATTATTATAATTATTATTTATTATTAATTATTAATTATTATTATTATTATTAATTATTAATTATTATTATTATTAATTTATTATAATTATTATTATTATTATTATTATTTTATTCTTTATTATTAATTGGTGTTATTATTAAGTATTATTATTATTATTATTATTATTATTATTATTATTATTATTATTATATTATTATTATTATATTATTATTATTAATTATTATTATATTATTATTATTATTTTTATAATTATTTCAGTTTTAGTTTTCACCGAAAGAAGATAGAAAGAAATAAAAAGTCCCAATTCTAATTGAAGTCTCCATTTTTATCTTAAAAACTGGACACTACCTTTAAGACGAAATTGAGATATCGACCTTGAAAGGTGTAACAGCGCGGATGTTTGAGGTTCCGTGATAAAAACAAAAACACAAACAAACGTAGGCTGAACAGATCAATTCAAGGTCTTAAGGAAACCTGACAAGAAATACTATGACTTTGCCCAAATTTTTTTGGGTCCACGAGACATCTAAAACTATTCTAATTGGAATAGTTAAAGAAGCAGAGACTAAAACTTTAGTCAAATTCAAGGTATTTTTCAGAAGTAAAATAATAAACGAATCGAACACTTTAGCCTTTTCTAAAATCTGAAAGGGAAGAAGGGCGACAATTAATGTCATTAAGCATAGGGGGCCTAATATTGTCCAGACGCTTTTCAAATAAATAATATACCTACATCGAAACAATACAAAATACCACATAACGAAGGAAAGTTGAGATTTTCCCTCCCGGTACCAATAAAAAAAGTCGTACCATGAACCTGTCTTTAAGGTGGCATTCACTATTAAAGAGTGGTATGCCCTAAGAGAGGGGAGTTTGAGACCTACTAGAAGAGTCAGTCTCGTCCAATATATTTATTTAACAGCTGCGATTTTAAACTGTTCTTCGTGATAACAATCGTTGTAACTCGGAACGCAAGTTAAATAGGATGGAGTTCTTGCAAGCAGTATATTATGACAAAGAGTGACCTCCGTTTTCTCGCTCTGATCTTTTATACGAAACGATGAAGCCGCAAAAACGGTTGCCAACAATTAATTTAGCGAAAAAACATCAATTTAATAATTGATGTTAGAATTATAAAATAATACCAAAAGGTAGCGAATATAAAACTATATATTGCATAAATATTACATTAATCAAAACCATATAGTTTGTTCACAAAGTTAATCGATACTTAATAATGGCGGTGTCTAGTGTCAATTTCACATGTAGCAAACAGGATATTTTATTCACATAGAGAATTAACTAATAAACTCATTTCACCAATTAAGAACATATATTAATTTAAAATATATTTAAAACAACCAGGAAATTTTTCTGATCATTTTGATACCAATCTCAAACTTGTGGAACAAATAAAAGAGGTAAAATATTGAAAATTACGAAGTGGAAAAACAAGAGGTCAAATTATGACCCAAAGTTGACCTTTCCAATAGAAAAGGTTAATGAAACATTTACAAGTTGAAAACTAATATGTCAAGGTCAATTTGACGTTTTATCCCCCTTCGAAACGCTTGAAGGACCGAAGGGCACCAAGGGGGCGGAAAACTTTCAAATAGGCGAATTTGCTTAAAAAAATGGAAGCCTAACTTGACAGTTCAATTGTTATGCTTATAAAATAAAAACTATAATACACATAACTTTCAAACTTTGATAAAATATTGCCCTATATTTCTGGCATATTTGATGAAAGAAAGGAATTTTAAAACTTTGAAGAAAGGAAGATATGAGTTAACCGGTGAAATGTATCAATTTTTGTATCTAATTTTGAAGCAGAAATGCTTCTGTATAATATATATATATAATATATTTATATTTATATATATATTATATATTATATATAAATATGTTATGTTTATATATATTATATATATATTATATATATATATATATATATATATATATATATATATAATATCATATATATATATATATATATATATATTATATATATATATATATATATATATATATAATTATATATTATATATATATATATATATATATATATATTAGTATATATATATATATATATATATTATATATAATATATATATATATATATATATATATATATAGGCCCTTTATGTTTTTTACGACTCCGTCAGTTTTGATTTTTTTTTGTTTTTTTTTTACATATTGCTAGTATATGATACTAATAATGAATTTCAGTGGTGATGGACATGATTCAAAAGTTCGAAATATTTTAAATAATTATTTAAAAATCACATTTATATCAATAAAAATTTAAAAAAAAATGAAATATCTCAAAAAGTACGACACTTACAGAAAAACCAATTACATATTTGAAATCAGCGTATA